>JACYFF010031954.1:5835455-5884308 GCA_017589665.1 Selenicereus undatus | reverse complement strand
ATATATATATATATATATATATATATATATATATATATATATATATATATATATAAGGTAATGTTTTCGCGTACTCACCAGCACTTATATTGTATCGTAAATCCGAATCTATAAACGCAATCAGATTGTGTAATTTGAACCAAGGAATTTTTACTGTTTTTAAAAGGGGGCAATGAAAACATATGGTGGATTTCAAAGAAATTACAATATATAATAGCATCGGTTTATAAATTCAGAGTTACCGAATAATGTATACTCACACTTTCTTACGGTTTACGATAACAAACTACCTTATGGTTTATGGTGAATTTTTGAACATTTTGCAATGATTCTAATGTTAAAAAAAGTGTTTTCAAAAGAAATATAAAACTTAAAATGTTAAAAAGATAATAATCTTATAAATGACTTGTAGAAGTAGAACTACTGTTTTATACAATGACTAACTTTTATTCTTTTATAGTTGATATGGAGGATCCTTCTACTTTAGCAATAAAGAAATTTTTAACAAGCAATGTTAAGATTGTTGTGGTAATTAGATGAATTCTTTTAAGTAAAATGTGAAATATCACATGTGAAATTATCTATTACATTTAAGTTTCATTGAAATTACATAGTGGTAGAATTTAGTAATGATAGGAGGGCTCAATCCTCTAACTTCTTTCTCCCATAATAATAATAATAATAATAATAATAATAATAATGATAATAATAATAATAATAATAATAATAATAATAATAATAATATTATTATTATTATGATCTTTGGACCTCTGTTTTACCAGAATCGAGCTAATGTTTGCTTAATCCCCTAATTTCTTTTTCCATATTATTAAATGTAAAACATAGGCCATACGTCACGTAAAGTATAAGTAATGGTATAGTCCCATTTTAATTTATGCATTTGCTTTTTAGGTGACACTTTATGACATAACAGCAATTAGTTCACTAAAATAAAAGATATTAATATAAAATAAAAACTCTATTATTACTCTATTTGAAGTTTTGAACTCAAACCATCCAACTTTATCTATATCGTAAATTTCTCCCCTACTAAATCATTTACATATTATTGTTTTCAGAACAATACAAATAATCTATGATGCTAATATGAATTTCAATATCTAAATGAAAGTTTTGTTTCTTTTAAGAAATGGAATTTGTGACCCAACACTTCCACTTAAATGTTACTATAATGATTGAAAAATAAAATAAAAAATAAAAAAATCAAAGAGCTAGCGTGGGGACCCAGGGTGTGTTGGACTTGGAGTTGGGGCGGGCACATGAGCGGTTTGTCAACGCCTCCACGGCCGGATTAACCGATCCGAATCCCAATCTAACCTTCCCTTAATTCAATCCCCTCGGAAACCGCTCGTTCTAATTAACATGAAAAGAAATTTGATAATCATATTCACCAAAAAAAAAAAAGAAACTAAAAGGAATGATATGAAATTTAATAATTTGTTATATAATTAAAAGGAATAGACCTAACATAAATATTAAAATTACTTTGAACATAGAATAAATACTTACAAAATATACGTAAATTTAATAAGCAATTTTTATATAACGGTCTCTATTTTGGTAGTGATACCTATAAGGGTAAGATCGTTTATATTGAGATCTCTCCAACCCCCACACAACCAAGACTCATACTGAAAGTTGTTATTGTTTTTTAGCCTGTTTCATATAAAATTGACTTATCTGACATTGCTTTGAGATATGAATAAAAGAGACAAGGCTATATATTGATTTTCATTCAAGAGATATTTTCTTTACAAAAAAGATTAACTTGACCTTATACTAAAGGAACATGCTTAAATAATTACATGTGAGATGATACACTAATGCTTTAAAGAAAATATTAATCGTTTAAATTTCATTATTTATTTACTTACTGATATTTGTTTTATTAGTATGCTTTTTTCCGTAAAAGGCCTACGTTTAACGACCTTTCTAAAGAGTGGGGGAGGAGTAGCATTGCAAATTTTCATTATTTTTGATGCAAACAAGACGTAAATGTCTAAATATGCAGAATTTAAATTCAAATCTTTTAAAATGAATTCAAAAAACTTTATCAATTCAGCTAATTAATACTCTGGCTATTATAAATTTTAGGTACAAGAGGGAGAAATTCCTCATTGGGTTAAAGTAAAATTGTAGAAATAACCACAAAAAAATAAGATGAAGGAAGCAAAGGTCCAAAAAACCCCTTAGAGGAGTTGGGGAGTTGATGTTGGGCCCCAGACAGACACAAAACCAACATCCAGTGCCCAATTTCCAACTGGCACATGGGTGTCGGCCACGTGGCATTACCGGCCACCCTTCACGGTCTGGGGTCGCAAAAACCCGCCTTTTGATTTGTCCTTTTGCTAGTTGGGTCCCACGCTACATTTTAACATGTGGGACCGGTCCCACGCTGCATTGTACATGTGGGACCCACCCATTGCTATACTCTGAAAAAGTCAATCAATTGTTTTTTTTTTTTAAGAAAAAGAGTCAATGTGAGCCAATCCATATTAATTTGATTTGATATTTTTTGAAGAATGCCATGTTAGGGTGAGGGAAGGTATTATACAACCAAACGTTGAATGTCCTCTTTTTTTTTTTTTAATAATTTATATTAGACAATAGTGATTTTTTTGGCCATTTATATAATTATATATACTATTAAAATGTAGAATTATGATCGCATAACTATGTAAATGATATGTATTACTTAATTATTAGGTCCCGATTCAGTAATAGTGCAAACTTATTTGAATTTCTTTCACATTCTACTTCAATTCATATCGCCATAAATTTATATATTGTTAGCTTAGTTTTTGGTCGTTATGGAATTTTCAATTCATGTATCCTTTTTTTTTGGGATATTTGGTATAATTGGAATGAATCTACTTGACTTATATAAAATTCATAACAATTCACAAGAACTCTAGTTTCTGGCGGTTTCTTGGCTTTTGATCGTTGATAAATCTCAAAGAGGTAAAAAAAATGATACAATAAATAGTTCAAAAGGAGTTTACTTAATTAGAAATTAAAAGCAACCATTCTAATCTAAATGCTCTAATAAAACGGAGATTGGATTTACACTAAAATGATATGTTATTAATAGATGAATGGTATGACCATGAAAAGAGTGAGGGGGGTTTAACAATGAAAATTAACTCCATAATAATTAAACGTATTTTTAGTATACTTCTTATCAGTGTAAAAATAATTTTTCATATGAAAAAAGCCTGTCTAACAACTCAAATTTCGTAAGGCTGTTTAACCCTTTGAGATACTAGACCAGACAATCAATTGATACTAGTACAATTTTGAAAAGAAAGGAAGATGCATAAGAGGAAGTGGTTTTCATGATGATTTTGGCGTCTCCTAAAATGCATCTCATTATGTTATGTAAGTTTTGTAGATCTCCCGACCAAATTACAAAGTTTTAGGTTTTAACAACCCAAGTAGTAGACCTCGAAATATACAAAACACAACACTAGGAAAAGAGATGCTAGAGCTAGCTAATCTAAGCTAAGTTAAGCTAGGGACATGCTAACTTTTTACCTCTTAACTTTGCCCTTTTGACTTCATCTTCCTAGCTTAGCTTTCTCAATTTGATCTCAACATTATCCCCTTTTTCATTGCAACAACACCATGAAAATTTTGAACCAAAAATCCGTCTTTTGGCCTTAGTTTCCTTGTCTCTCTTCCTCTACTTAGCTACCTAGCTTATGCCTCTCTCTCTCTCTCAAAACCAAACCGTATAATTGAAGGAGAAGTGTGTGAAGGAAACAAGAGAAAGACAAAAGGGTGGCCACCCATACTACAACATCTTCTTCTTCTTCTTCTTCTTCTTCTCCTTCTTCTTCTTCAAATCGACATCTTAAACTCGTTTTTCTTTCTCGATCTCTTGAATTCAACACTAAGACAAAGACCTCCATTTAGTGCTTTCTTTGTTGGTTTATGTTTGATAGCTCATACTACAAATAAGCCAAGTTTTACTACCAAAAAGAACAAGAGAAGCTTAGCTTGTCATCATTGGATCTCCATCTATAAATCAAACCTAGCTAGTTATGTCAATCTTCTCCCCACTAGTTATTTGTGTTGTTTATGTATGCATAGCTTCCTTACTTACATCGATATCGTGGGCGCGCCATCTTGGATCAATTGGAGTAGGAGTCATCAACAAGGAGGATTCTCAACACTTGACAACATTTCGAAATCCTTCAAAGGTTTGTATATGTGCGTACTTGCATGTTCATGTACTAGCTTGGATGGTTTTCCATGGAACTTCATGGGACTATTAGTTAGATAGGATGGTCAAAGCTACTGTAAAAGCACTTAGGAGTCCCATATTACTGCTAAAGTAGCATTTATATATTAGGGCTCCAGATGTGCTATTGTCGCAATGTTTTGTTTATAAAGAGGATGCTCGGTCTAGGGGGGAAAACAAGTTTGACTTAATTCAAACGGCTGAAAAATAGTTTTTGGTGGTGATGTATGTATCTAATTGGTATTATCATATATTTTGATTGATTAAACAAAATATTTTAGCGTTGCATTATATATTTTCCCTTCTTTATTTTCAAATACTGGATCGATCACTAAAGGCTTTAAGACGATATATGATTTCTCATGTCCCAGCTTTTATTCATGTGCACATCCAATAGGAGCTCGCATTCCTAACATATACATTGATTTTGCAGAGTCCTCATGAAAAGATGAAAGTACTAGACATGAGTACTGTGCCATTAGGAACGAATACCAGCGCAATGATAACACAAGAAGAAGGTAGAATGAGATTGAAGCTGCAACAAGGTAGAATCAGTGATGCAAATCCAATTAGCAGGTTAGATGATCATCATAACAATCCTGAACACCAAAATCTTATTGCAAATGGGATGAGAATTAGGGCACGAAACGGCCATGGAAATGAAGCAAAGCTCTCTCCATTGCCAAACCCTAGGGGCAAAAGCTCGAGACATCTAGCCAAGAGAAAGAGGAAGCCACCTCAAGCTATGGTTTCATGGCGAGTGCCAAGGAAGAATAAGAAGAAGAAAGGGGAACACCAACAAGAAGAAGAAGAACCAGACTTCGATTTAGACTATGCACCACCTAAGGTTCATCCCCCTACCCACAACTAACTAAATCGGCAAATATTTTTGTTTAGTTTTCTCCAACTTCCTCTTTTTTTTGGGATCATGATTTTGCCCTAGCTCTATGGTTCTTCTTACCCTTGATTAGGGAGAGAGTTTGTAATATAAAAGGCTATCATATATATGAAAATCCATGCACTAGTTCAAGTACTTTATTGTGATTAAGGATATGATCATATGTAGAATGTCCCCTCCTTTGTTTGTCCTTCTTTCCCCCTATTTTCTATGAGAGTGTATGATCAATTAAGTAAACTAGTTATAAGTGCAATTACTTCATCCTAACCCTAGCTCAAAGCATTCTTACTCTTTTAATTTATAAGTAAACTAGTTCAAGTTTATTGTAATTAAGTACATGATGAATCATACTGAATAGTTGAAGAAAATATAACTAGGTGTTTTCAATAAGTACTTAACAGCATTGAATTATGATGAATGATGTTGAATTACACTGAAAGTTACTGAATATTTATGATAAGTACTTATAATAAGTCAACATGCCCATAACTAGTAATAATTATAAACTATTATTTATCTTGCATTTAGCCTGCAATAAACACAATTTTACCAATCACGCATACGAGATTATATAGGGCTAAAAATTAAGTGAGGGGCTAAAAATTAGAGATGAACATATTCTTAATCAATTTATGAACAATATATTAAGGATTTACACATCATGGATTGACCATGGTGTGACATAACAAATGTTAATAAAATCCATCAATTGTTAGTATAAAGTCTACACTATATACTTAATTAACTCTATATTTTAGGGAAATTTCTTCTCCTATCTTTGATTCTTAATTTTTCCTTAATTATACTCAATAAAAAAAAAAGGCAAAAACCCAGTGAACAAATAGAAGGACAGGAGGATTTGATTTCAAGTCAATTAATAACCAATTATAACTAATTTTATAATTACAATGAGCAAAGTTCTTCTTTTTTTTTTAAGTTTGTGTCTTGGCAAATTCAAAAAATCCCACAAAACTTACCATGAACTCCTGTCAAAGTTATAGTAATAAATTTTAAAATTATTTGACCTATAAATCTATAAAATTGTGTGCAGTGCAATATAATAATGTACATATTTCTCTTTATTATGAGTATATATAGGTTTAATTAATTACAAAATTGTGTGCATAAGATGCAGCAGAAACAAAGCTCAAAGTAATTAGCATTATAATGTAGGGAGACAGGGACAAGGTGATATGACTTTTCCAAGAATGTCCCCAAAAAGCTAACCCTGGTCTACCCATAAATCTATAAAATTTTGTAAACCCAGTAAAACCTAGCAATTAATTTAAATATATATTATAAATACTATGTACAACTTTATCTATTCATTCATCCAAATGGGTAATTAAATAAATAATTAAGTAATTAGAAGCAAACATCCTTGTAATCAAAACCCTAATACATGGAATGGGACAAGTTCATGGATATTGAGGTACAGCCTATGGCTAGCCTATGCCCCTTTTCATGTGATCTAAGAGTCCAAATTGGAGCCCTCATGTGACTCTTTCCCCAAATCAAAACACTTTTTTTTTTTTTTTTTGATGTCCTTTCCCCCAATTTGAAATGGTATGTTGTGATAATAATAGTAGGTTGTTATTTTTTGGGGGGATGTTTCAATGACTTCTCATGAGGGTTTGAATGAGGTGATCTCATTAATTTTTTGTGGGGATTATGGTTAATGACTAAAATTAAACTTATACTTCTATTCGTACTGAAAATTAGACTATACTCTTAGAAATACAATACATTATACACCCACTCACTCAAATTTCACTCTTTTTTAAATTTAAAAATTTAGCTTTTTAATATTTGGGTTCACATGATTCCTAAATTGCATACTTTTGTACTTAGGGTGTCTTTTTCTTAGATTCCGTAATGAAACTGGAGACTAAGGCCCTGTTTGGCAAAATTAGTTGTTTAGGTGGTGAAGTGCGGTTTAAGTAGCATATAGCTGTTTAGATAGCGGATAACGTTTCTAATTTAGCTGTTAGCGGATAGCTGTTTAGACTAGCGGTTGAAACTAATATGTTCTGTAAATTTAGCTGTTATGCTAGTTGATTAATGTAAATTGACATAAAATGATACAGATAATTTTCAAAGATAAAATTTTTGACTGATATTTTTTGGCTAAAAAATATGAAACTCTACTTTTAAATGTTAAACATTAATACTATTAGCTTTTTAAAAACACTTCTTAAAACACTAAACGATATTTGAAATGCTAATCAAAACACTAGTTTACAAAACACTAAAAATTAACTAATTAGCGTTTTGACAAGCGTATTGACCTTGTCAAAACGCTAAACGGTACTCAAAACGTTGTTGCCAAACATGGCCTAATTATGTACGATGAAATCTACTTATACTGTATGAAGTACAATGTGTTATACTCACGAGAGTATAAGCTAACAATTACCCTTCCCTGACTTGCTCCACAACCCTGTTGGGTAGTCTTAAACTGAGCCCAAGACGGATACTGCTTCAATTTCTGCTCATTCCAAAAATTTCGAGGCAGTTCTAGAACTTTCCATATAAGAGGATGAGAGGGGGAATGGAAGAGAGGTATGACCCTTTCAGTTGATTTTTTTTTTTTCAATTTTCTGAAGGGGGAGGGGGGTTGATTTGTGGGAGAGTTTTCATATGATTTTTTTGTTCACGGTGATGAAGTTGACAGAAGTTCAACTAGAAATTACAGCATTAAATGTAACTATGTAAGTGTTCTTATTCATAAATAAAATTTTTACATTAAGACGGAAGTGGACGATAATAACAACAATAACCAGTGTGGATCCTGTTTGTAACATGGTTTGGGGGAAGCGGAGGAGGATGAGGAGGAGGAAATATTGAATGGAAAATAGCTAACAGTGATCCTTTCCCCTCTCAAACAATACGTAGCAGTGTAGCACGTTGATTCATTTGAGTAGCGATAAGAAGCATAAATCATCTCTAAATCCGTCTTCCTGATTTCGTACGCGATTTACAGTCTCTTTGTAGATCTTCCACTTCCACTCCTCTATGGGTGACACTCCTGCTTGTCTCGCTATCCATTCCAAGTACTTTGGAAATATCCACATGGAAAACCACAAACCAAATCGACAATGTCAACACCATTAACAGTCCAAAATTACAACCTTAGACATTGACAATAGACCAAGTACGCGACTGAACTATCGTCTAATTGTTTGTAGTCTAGCTGGAGGAAGATGCAGTTGATGCCATTAAAAACTTCATTCTGGTTTGTATGGTCCGTTTTCATGCTTACAATCGATATTATCAGGGAGTTCATCTATGAATGGCAGTGTCAAAATAGTAGCATGAGTCAGATAGTACAATTTTGACAGGCATTGAAAAGCGGAGTTTATTTGCTGTTGAGAATGAACTTTGGCGCGCAGACACAAAAACCGTAAAGATTAGGGGTCTTGTAAGTCAGATGAACTGCTGCATGTTCACTTAAAGGGCAGGATACCCTGCTCTAGAAAGTGTTCGTACTGGAAGAGACGGCCAGGGAGAAAGAAACACGGGTTTGAATTGTCGGATGTTGTGAAGTGAAAGATGTGTTTGCTGTTGTCTTAGGTAAGATAATCGCGAATCATAATTTAAACCAAAAAAAAAAGAACAAAAAAAGCAGAGAGAAAAGATGACAAACCTCCTCACAATTGAGCAGATAATGAGTAAGGTGTTTAGGCCTCTTTAATGCTGTCATTCCCTGGTAATACTCTTTCACATCTGCCATCATCTCTTCTTCAGAAGGCAAACACACTTTTCCTGATAAAACTCTTGATACCCACTTTGATTGCAGCTCCATCATATTAAAAATTATTACCTGACCATGGAGAACCAATTAAAATGCATTGGATAAATTCCTTACAATTATATTGTTTTTTTAAAGCATTCTGAATCTTGAGGTAACAAATGCACACCTTCTGGGGCAAACCAACAAAGGAAAGCCTAGGCGCAAGCTGTGGTGGAAACGCATGCTTGTATAACGGTCCAACACGGTTGTCATCAATGGTTACTATCCCATTCGTCTTCAGAAATGGAACTTCGTATTTATATCTGATCAAGAAAATATAAAAGGTTACAAAAATTGATAGAAATCCTGAAATAAAAATTTAAAAATAGTGTGCTTTAATCTGCTCTGATTTATGCATATCAGCATACCCTGTACAATGCAAAATTATACTGGCCTGAACAGATGATCCATCCTGAAACCCTATTGTTCCGTCTTCCTCAGCTGTATAAATCTACAAAAAGCAGATTAAATTCTCTGAAATGTGCAAAAAAAGCTAATAAAGGGAACCAAAAAAGGGTGTTCTTAAACACAATTGAAAAGAAAACTTACAGCAGAATGTTGCCATATATTAGGATGGCGGGGGAGTTTCGAATATTTTACATCAGGGTCTCTGGACGAGATATGAACCTCCTTAGCAACGGTTGAAATGTCGCGTGATATATCATATGCACTAGCTCCATTCCCAATTACGACCACCACCTATGGACAAAACCATTTTGAAATTCATGTAATCAATCATATTATCAGTGACTTACTGGAATAATGCGGGCGAAATGGGCAGTATGGCAAGAAAACCTGGTCCTTGAAAGGCTCAGGAACGCGGTAGTTGTGACTATGTATTTGTTTTCCTGGCCATTTTTCAATGCCTGTCAGCAAAATTGACATGAAGAAATCAGGAATAGAGGATAGATAAAGCATAAGGTTTTCACAAGAAATCAGGTTTGGGATAAAGCATAAGGTTTTCACAAGAGCATATATAATTTGGGAAACTTGGAACTTCTTCAAATGTAAGCATGGGTTAAACATGTGTGTACTTCTATCAGATTTCTTTGAGATGTGGCATGGAAACTCCACTAAACAGAGAGGCAAAGAGCAATTCAATTTACAAGACCCAGTTTAAGTAAAAGCTTATATTATGAATTTTTTGACTTTAATATTTATACCCTTGACCAGCCTTTTCGGCTTGTCTTTTTATCCCACCGCACCTTTACAATAACAATAACAACTCTCAGCATAGTTCCCGCTCTCGAATGCTTGGAGAGATCTAAACTTAGACGAGAGATCTAAACTTAGACAGTCTTATCTCTACAGATATCCCCACCTATAAAAAGATTGATTCGGACATACCACACGTGATAATTATATTTTTTTTTATTTAGACGGGTGTACAATGAAATACAGAACTTGTTGATAATTTGCATCCAGTATTAAAATTTAAATAATTTTAAAACCCTATTAAAAATTTAATGATTATCTAAAAGAAATTGTGAGTCCCTACCTGGTACATGAGCAACTCGAGGAACTGTAATGTGGCCGTTGCAAACCACAACAGCATCGAAAACTTGTGCTTCCGAATTTACCCCTCCTTCGCTCCTCCACTCAACCACCCACTCTTCCACCCTCCCACCCACCGCTTCAACTCGGACAACCTCCGAGTTGAACCGGACTAACTCGGCGATCCCAAACCGAGTCGCGAAATCATTCAGATACGCCGCCACTTCCGGGTGACCCGGAAAATCTCTCGGGTCCCCGTAGTCTCTATCCGAGAAGGCGAAGTCCGAGAACCCCATCAGGGCCCGGGGCAGGTTGGTTCGGAGCGAGAAATACAGGCTGCTGTGAACCATCTCGTGACTCAGCGGGTCCGACTCGGTTCTCGGGTCGTACACCCATAATCCGCCGATTTTGTTCGATTTCTCGAAGATTATGACCCGGTGGCCCTCTCTTTGGAGCTCTCGGGCTGCAATTAGACCCGATACGCCCGCCCCGACCACTGCTACCTTAAGTTGAAGCGAATCTGCCATTTGGGGATCCGGATTCAGCTGCAAAATTCTAGCGAATGATTTAAAATAAAGAAGGGCAATTAATTAAATGCAAAACAAGCAAAGGCAAAGACACTTACGTTTCCATTGAAATAAATAAATAAATAAGAAGATGGGTTCCCTCCTCCTCTTTTGGGGGGGGGTGTTAGGAAGGAAAGTAAGGCTGAGATGGTTAGAACAGTGGTTAGGACAGTTAGATATAGACTTGATAAATAGATCAATCGTTTTGGGTATGGATCGGATTAAATTTGGATCGGGTTATGTTTCGAGTTAGGGGTATTTCAGGTCAATTTGGGTTGGGTCTGTTGAACTTCAATTCGAGTCGATTTTAAATTAATTAATTTTTAGTTTAATATACTTGTCATGCAAAAATAAGCAACTTTGTAGAAAATTTAGGTTCGGACATGGCTCGGTTCGGATCAATTCGAGTTTTTAGTATACTTTTGGGTGAGTATATTTCGGGTATGGGTTTAAGTTATTCAAATCGAATTTCGAGCCTCACATCTCGTGTCAGTTTTGCCATATCTAGTTACATAGTCACTTCTGCGCAGAAATATATTTTCACTTCTAATGGGATTACGGGCAGTGTAAAGGATAGCAGAGCTGAAGTAGTTAGGAGAGCTGGGGAGCTGTTAGTCACTTTGCTGACCTGGCAAGTATCAGGAAGCTTTTCTATGGATCACAATGTGTGTTTGTGTGTGCGTACGTGTGCACATGTGTATACGTATATGTGTGAAGCAATGGAGAAAAGTCAAAGAAGGCAAGGTTTAGACTTGTAAACTCAGTATGAATGAACGGAGACTTAATAATTTAAGCTAGCTAATGCCCATAGTGATGAAGATTAAACTGGTCATATTAAAGGTTCCAAGTTAGTCCTATTACACCCCCAAAAAAAAGAAAATGACTACATGAGGAAACAGCATTATGCTCAATCAGCTTAAAGGCGTCCTGAGAATTGTGTTGGTAATGAGTAAGGTGTTTAGGCTTCTTCAATGCTGTCATTTGTGAATGGTAGTGTGTGAGTGTTAGTTAATTCAACGGGTAAAGTATATGTAATTGTTGTGGTTGGTCTTTCATGTATATGTAAAGCAACAGCCCGATTTTCTAATCAGAAGCTTGCACAAGCAAGGCATTCAAGGAAGCATCAGCATATGATAAATAGTATGGACCCTGAGCAGTAACATCATAATGCCAAATTGACAAAGTGCCAAATATCGATGCCAAAAGATTTCTAACCAATGTATGATTTTCAGTTACTGCTTGTTACTCTATTCTGTTGCATCAGAACCCACTAACATGCCTATATGGTCCTCAAACTGCTGTACAACTTTCAGCACTTTCTCAGATGATGCCAATCTCCCTTTCGCTAAGTCTCCAACTCACTACACCATTCATAGCTAAGCATCTCGATACCGACTCTGATCTCTCCATCCCCACTGTACCCCTCAGCTTGCCAGGAATAAGACTGCTTACATCTAGATTTCTTGAAATTGGATTCTTTCCTTACATATTCTCTCCCTATATATGCCGCCCAAGTTCATCCTTCAGTTTTTGCTAAGCGTTCTACATTTACACCAAGATGAAGGATTTCACGACCACTAGGGTAGCTACACTAGTCCTCCTTTCGAGCATCATATCCTTGGCTTGGATCACACCCTGTCAGAGCATCTCATGCTACCCTCCCTCAAGTCCAAAACCCAAGTGCCCTCTAATCCCAACCCCAGAAGCCAAGTGCCCTAGGGACACCCTCAAATTCGGGGTATGCACCAGCTGGCTCGGTCTGGTTTCGGGGGTGGTTGGGGCTAACCCTAGCCCAAAATGCTGCGCCCTGCTGCAGGGTATCTCTGAGTTAGAGGCTGCACTGTGCCTATGCACAGCACTGAAGGCCAATGTGCTTGGTGTTGTCCATATCGAGATGCCGATTGCAATCAGTATGATGCTGAGTGGCTGTAAGAAGAAGATCCCAGAGGGGTTCAAATGTTAACTAGGAACTGAATTAGGAGATATTAATCCATCAAGTTGGTGTGTTCTACTTTCAGATCCCGTTTGTATTGAGTAATCTAGTGGTAATTAGTTTATGTTCTGGGATGAATAAGTTGAAGTGTTTGTTTTGATTGGCTCATGGATTAGTTAGCCATGGCCTATTTGTGTCATTTTTGTTGGTTGGATTGTGTCTAATAATGAAAAACATGTGTGCCAAGCTCTATGGTGCCTGCTCTTACTGCACTCTAAACATACCAGGTAACCAATCCAGACTTAAATACAAGCATAAGGTCCAATCAAACAGTAATTGAATGAAACTTTTTCACATTTATCAAGTAGATCATGCTAATACAAGAGAGAAGTGCAAACTCTTACCTACGAGGTACGATGAGAAACATGTTTGATGGTTATTTAAATTTAAGGGTCAACGAATAAATAATTTGAAGTTACCTTTAATCTTCAAGTAAGACTCACTATAAATAAAGTACTATAGTCTGCAAAACACTCTTAGAAGTCACCTTAAGCATTACATCTCAAATGAGATTGTTCCAACCAGACTCGTTGATTCAAAGGAAATATTTTCGGAAAAACTTTCATTATGTTCCTTGATCTGCCAACAGCATCGTGGGTTGCGTTAGAACAGTAGAGCCTAAAAATAAGAATACACATTCAAGAACTTAACAAAAAATTCCTCTCCCCCATCATCCGAGTGGAACAGATTCTAGGATCATATTGAGGGAAAGCATATCATGCCCACCAGGCTAAACGCCCACTGGAAACTGCAAATCTGCAATCAACTTTCATGTACAAATTTCTCTTTACAATGAGCAAATAAGTAAGTCATTTCACGGGGGGTAAAACAAAATGGGAGCTATGATGACAGAAAACCAAGAGGAACCCAGACAATTTAACTTTCATGAAAACCAAGTACTAAAGTACAAAAGCACCTTAGATTTCACCCAACCTATGCTGCAGCCTGCAGAAGTTCATTTGCAGGGAACCAGGATCCTACCCATTGATTTTCCGTTGAACACAAATAAATTATGATCTAAACGCCAATTTTGACTCCAGAAAAAGAAAAAAATTACATTGCCCAGAAAGCTACAGATTTCTTTACAGTTTCGACTATTGCAAAGATCCTCAGAGGATGGCATCAATCAGAAGTGAAAATCAGCATATCCATTCCGGCATCCAGGAGATGACTTTGTGCATGTTATGGTTCTCATGTCCTCTTCAAGAAGTAGCCGATTAGAACTCCCAGAATACCGATCAGAACCACGAACAATAGGGACACACCACCTGATCGCTTTCTGCTGATTTCTCTTTTCAACATGTCCTGTATTATCACAAAACTCCATCAGGAAACAGGGACCACAGAGAAAGGGGGAAGAATATTGCATCAAGAACAAGGCAAAGTGATCACAAGCTCTGCTACTCGAACTAGGTTTTTCTGGGAGGGAAGTATGGAAGGAGCTAGCAGGTGCTCGAAAGAGTTCCTGCACCTATTACCCATGTTCATTTTTAAAGATTATTAGCAAGTAGCTCTTGCTCCTCATTACTCCTCTTATTCTCATGTTTCTTCATGCTCTGATTTGAGTCTAAGAGAGACCAAACTATATTTTTCCCCATAATTCTTCCTTAGCCTTAATAGGGCCTCACCTACTGTTACTCCTATAGTTGCTCTTCCTTACCCTTACCTGCTCGTTTGCTTTACCCTAAAAACTCACTAAACAAGTCCTGTGCTGCTCCAATATCAGGATGAACACTTTACATTTCATATTCAATATACAAAACATACGATATTTCAAGATAATGAGTGCGGCTGACACCCATGTATCTGCAATTGTTTTATCTGCATCAAACAATTGCAGCAGCATCTGACAGGCTATTTTTATGGCGACATTTGTTCACGGTAGCACAGTGTAGAAAAACAGCATAGTTCAAGAACATAGTATTCTCATTAAGCCAGTCTGGTCAAATATATCAATCAAAATATCAATGAACTAGCATTAAATAAGATGGAATGTCAAGTTGACCCAATAATCTGAATAATACACGTTCTATCAGTGATTCATATATGTCCATGAACCATGAAGAAAACAATGCAAATGAGAGACATTCAAATTAAGACTTGCCACAGAGATCAAGAAAGGGCCCTATATTGTGCTTCAAACAGCATGTTCCAAAAGATGTTTCAATCCCAAACTAGCGAATTCCCCGGCATGAATTACTGAGTAATTCAAAGCACTTTTCCGGTGGGACACTACTACTCATTTATCCTTCTACATACAGAATATGCACAAGTGCACAACAGGAAGATCCAACCACACAAACCCAGTTTCTTGTCTTCTTTACCTGGGATACCTTATAGCCGTGGGTTTCCAGAATGCCCATTTCAGCATTCACCCAATCAGCCCATTTCAGCATCCACCCAATCAGCCGAAAGAAAATTGGATTTTGAGAAAAGCCCATAAAAGAGAGTTGCGAAATTCAACACCGAGCAAGCAGAAAGCTTATACGTGAGTTGTTTACCAACTCAAAAATGCTAGTTAACAATGGAAGGACAGGCTTCTCAGAAACAACTGGATTCTGGATATTACGCAGAGCCTCAGATAAGGTAGCGGAATGAAAATGTAAGCACATCCTTCAATCTTCAACATGAGAAAGATCAGGGATAACTTGACGGTCATCCATGCAACTTCGAGAATGGACCAAACATCAGTAAATAGCATAAACTGATTCCACACAGTTTTATCATTGATTACCTGAAAGTCTCAGACATTAGATTGGCATCCCTGAAAGTCTCAAACCTAACCTATTGCACCCAAAAGAATACAAGCCATTCCCTGCTCTTTCGACTTTTAAGAGAGGGCATTAAAAGCAAGACAAGCCCACACAAGCTGTTACAAGCCCTTTGCCCTTCCATTGAGATGGTCCTTTTCTGTTTTGCTCGTTCACCACGATTCAATGCCATAAGCTGGATATGCAAGCTAATGCTGAAACGTCTTTTTTTTTTTGCTACTTTTCTTCAACATAAGAACCCACCCCATCAGGTCAAATTAGACTATGTGCAAACTTATCTCATATGGGTGGAAGCACTTTCTAACGCGTGCTCTAGTTGTAGAACGTGCTTGCTGTTCAGATGCATTGAGTTTAAAAGCTTTCCTAGCTTCAATGACAAAAAATAATGGACAAAGCTCACATATCTAGCAAAACAGATGAGCCTCGGTTGTTTTGACTAATGATTGTTGCATGCAAGTCAATGACAATGACAGACTGCTCAATTAGGAGGGAAAGCACACAACTAAAAAGAATGAAGACCCTCCAGCTCCAAATCTTCTGATTTGGTAGCCTCATCAGCGCCACCTCAAGAACTTGCTTCCTTTGAAACAGTTCATTCTGTAGGACTCAGAAACTTGTAACAAGGTACAATGGCTGAAAACACACAAAATAGAATATTGCATAGAGAGGAAAAATCTCTCTCCCACAAATGAGCGGGCATAGTACCCAATATTGCAAGGGCAGAGGGAAAAGAATGAGGGGTCCTTAGATGAGAAGTCTACATGATACATCAAACACAATTAAGCGGAAGGTAGCATACCAATTCTTGCCGAAGTTTCTGGCTTTGTTGAAGGGCAGAAGCTTTCTCATCAGTCAACTTTGAAATCAAAGAATACGCCTGAAACAGATATGGCATTCAAGATTCTTTTCTCCAGGTAGCTTTGGTAACAACTCAAAAGAAATAGAAAACAGCATAATCGCAAAATGCCAGAAAGACAATATAGCAAGGGGATTCTTAAGCACAGGGGTTCCATGGGGAATTTGGTACATTATTGTGTTTAATAGTCCTGCCTTGTACTTTCACTCTGAATTTGCAAGTCCTTACTTTCCAACTATATAGAGCAAGGGGCTCCTCACTGAGACCAGGTAATAACGAAAAACAAGCAGAAATGAGGAGGTCTGCAGCTGACATTGATGTGAAATATTTCACCACCACTTAAGAAAAAAGGTAAAAATGAAGTTTACTTACACAACCCCCAACACAACAGCAAATTAATAACCTACGGAGCATAGTAAAACAAATTACTGTGGAGCAGTGATTTACTTCAAAATAAAAATTCCTTCATGTCACGGTACGACAAAAACCATCCCCTGATATCACCTTGTCCCAGAAGATCTCCAGGGAGGTCCCAAAGCACATAGCCTTAGCCCTAACTAGCAGAGAAGGAAAGGCCATTTACAGAGAGAATCACACAACAATTTCAAAAGAACACAAAGGAACAAATAATAATACCGGAAGTAACAGTTGAACCATTTCAATTTCACTACCTGATAGCAAACAAGATAGGGTTGATCTCAAGCTTCAAAACACTTAAGTTTCTTACCAAGTCTGCAATATAAAATTTCATCTCATGCCCACAAACATGAGGAAAATTGTGATCTCAATAAAGTAGAAGACTAAGGATGACAACAAAGAATTGAAGCACTGAATTATGTCAAAATGTCACATGGAAACGAATAGCAAGATTTTATAACAAACAAAAACAAGAATCTCTCTTTGCTGTTCATTAAACACATATGACTAGATACTTTCTTTTCGATAAGGCAAATCGGATATAAAGAAGAAAAAATATAGCCATTGATTTTGAAGTTTTGACACAGATTAGCCAGTAAAAAAGAAGATACAAAAGGCTAACTGCAACAGCACATATGACTAGATATAACTATGACTTCGCATTTATACCACAGTTAGCCCACCACTTGAACCAGAAAGCCACAGATATGTTTTAAGTTTTTATGTAGTAGGCCCACAAGAAGAGAGTACAGAAACAACTGTATCAGACATGAATATTAAACAATTAAACAGCAGAAAGGAAGATACCTCAGAATTTCTCTCTTTTGACTCGTCCAGGGATTTTATTACCTGTAATATTGCAGCAACAAAGTTTAAACAAATATAGGAAGTAACAACACGGTTACATTTGATACACCAAATCCTAAGTTGAAAACACTTACAGCTGATGCTAATGAGGTAGTTTGGTCTCCAATCTCATGAGGTGGAGATCCTTCCTCGGATTCTTCAGGGACAGGCGAGGGAGGATTAGCAGGAATATAAACAACTCTCAATTTGAACTCCTCAAGAACCTTTCCATCTTCCTTATTAAACTAAAATAGAAAATTAATAGGTTAAACCAGTCAGAAAAAAGTCAGGATCCCAAACTGAAGGTATACAAAAGAGACCGGGGGGGGGGGGTAAGGGAACTCACCACCTCAGGAGTTAAGTCCTTGGAAGTAGTACCAGCAGGAACAACAACACTTTGAACTAGAAATTTGTCCTTGCACTGTATATCAAGAGGTGCTTCCTTTTGGGCTTGCATGGTAACTACAAAGTGCAATCCAAAATCATTAGCACCAATTTGAGAAAATTAACAGCAAGATCTATGAAAACGACACACTCAGATTAGCAAACACAGACACAATGATAAGAACCACCCCGACCACCCCATTTTATCCTATAACTTAGACATAGTCTTCAAAGCAGCACCACGCCATAGCATATACTCCCTTTGTCCCATTTTTATCCTCCAGATTCAATAGATTGCATCATTTTCATCAAACTAATTATTGGTTAGTATTTGAATTTCTTAAAAAGTCTATTTTCACATTGAGGAAGATAAATATGGGATGAAGGGAGTAGTATTAACTATTAAAGCAGCATCATTTCTAGAATACCCATATAACCCAGTTTAATCCTACAAGGCACCCTGGTTTTCAGCTAATTTATCTCTACTCTACCATCACCAACAAAAATGAGACAGATTTACAGCAATCATCAACTTAAAGATACATAACTAGACAAAATCAAAAGCAACCATCTGGAAGAAACAAACCATGTGAAGGACATACAACTATATAAGTACATCAGACAGAATTTTACCAGTAACATCGCACGTTGCTCCAGGCAGCACAACACCAGTATTGGGGCGCACGCAATACTTCTTAGGATTGGTTGTTTTCACCTTTTTCAAGCACAAGTTTTCACCAAATCGGTAAAAGGTTCTACAAACGGCATAAATTAATTAAATATAATATCAAAACAGCCCAAAACCCACCTTAAATGCGACATAATGATCAGTTTTGTTAGTCAATCGCATAGAACACGAACTCTGCTTCCTCAGTTCAACTTAAAAACCCGAAAGACCAACACAACCCCACAAAAAGATAATCAATACCCAAGTTTAAAAAAAAGCTCAAAAACGCACAAATCAACGCAACAGATAGCACAAATCTTCTATGAATTTTGGGAATTAGGGTTTCAAGATGAACATGACAAATGAGAAAGAGGGAAAAGAGGCTTACATGGGAATTTGAGCTCTGTGGGTTGAACGTTAAGAAGATCTCCAGTACTCATGACTCGAATTCTGGAAAACTAAACCAACAAAGCAAAATCCCCAAATTGGGACCTGTAATTTGGGGAGAAAACGAGAAATTGGTAGTGGAAATGAAATTGTGAGCTGGGAAATGAAGTTGGTTTTTGTTTACTTTATCAGTCTCTTTCCTCTCACGTTCACCTTTGCGGGGCTACTTGTTTTTAGGGCTTTTTCAAAAGTTTGACGGGTTTATCCGTTTATGTCGTCTGTGATCTGCCTCTGTGGCTTTAGTTTTAAAATATATATATATATATATATATATATATATATATATATATATATATATATATATATTCGTTAATTAGAAGCAAATATTAGCCAAGAATTAATTTTTTTTTTTGAGTTGACTTCTTCGGAAGAAATAAAATAGTTGGAATGTTGTCCCATAATCACGATTCATGATTGTTATAAGCTATGATCTTTTCTCTACTATTGTGGTTAGAGCTAGACAACGGATCGGGTTGGACCAAATTAGAGTTAGTCAACTAACAAACAAGGTTGAGTCAGCCAAAAGTATTTATGAACCAGGGTCGGGTTGTAAGTCAAATGACTCTGACCCGTCCATGACCCGACCTGTTAAAATCATAGTTGTTGTCTTCTTTTCTGTTGTTTCCCACCTTCTCAAGGTGAACCAAGCAAAAAAAAAGGGTGGGGGGGCAATTTCATCGATATTTCATAGGTTGTGTTCCCAAGCCTAATTGCAATTCCCATGAAGAAAAAGATGAAGCTGAAGCCTGAAGGAGATCGACACAGAAGCAATACTATAAAGTTTTACCCAATCTTTGCAGCTTTAGTCAATCAAATATTCATTAAAAAAAAGTGCCTAAAAAGAAGGCTTCTTAGAAAGAAGCTTATGGGCAAACATCGAGCTCACTATTATCTTGAAATGCTCACCCATAACTAGGCACAAGAGTTAAAGCCATGTAAGAGAGAATGAGGTGGTGAAGATGTTAGAGCGTTATGGTGCTGAACCCTAAGTCCTTACACTTTTTATTTCCAATGACATTAGAAAATTCTAATAGGAAAAAGGCTTTTACTGGGTCATTGATGAGGACCCACTTATGGAATCAATCTCTCTATGGGTAGAAATACCGGTAGAGGTAAGGTTGCCTACAGTTGGATCTCCCCAAACCCCGCGAAAGCGGGACCCACACTGGGAGCTTGTTGTTGTTGTTGTTATTGATGAGGACCCAATCCCGACCTATTGCCTTATGTAGTTGGGCAGCCCACGAAGGGCCCAACCCTACTTAACAATTACATGGGCCTTGACCCTTTTTATACCGGCCCAACACTACTTGCCCAATGGGGCCCCTGCCCATTGCCCAGCTATAATTGTGGTTGTTCGACATTTTTCTTTACATTTTATTTTTGAAAAAAATGTAATTAAAACCAGGTTATGCGTCACTGGAATTAATGTTAAGTTTATTATTATTTGATATTTAGTAGTATTTGTATCAAATTATTTATATATAGTTGTCTTTGACCTATCGAATAACTTGTTATTCGAATAACTTAACAATTACATGGGCCTTGACCCTTTTTATACCGGCCCAACACTACTTGCCCAATGGGGCCCCTGCCCATTGCCCAGCTATAATTGTGGTTGTTCGACATTTTTTCTTTACATTTTATTTTTGAAAAAAAATGTAATTAAAACCAGGTTATGCGTCACTGGAATTAATGTTAAGTTTATTATTATTTGATATTTAGTAGTATTTGTATCAAATTATTTATATATAGTTGTCTTTGACCTATTGAATAACTTGTTATTCCTTTCATAACAAATTAATATAAACAATTACAAATGTAACTGCATGAATATTAGACTCTTTTTTGGGTGTTCTTAGCTCTCCAATTGATGGTAAGTCTACTCCACAACTGCATTATGGGATTTATCGAAATTTAACCATAATTTGAAAAATCCCAATGTCACTTTTGTAATACTAATACTCCTGAGTATTGTAAGGATAAGATTTAAAGAATTTGAGATGACTCCTTATATTGCGAAAATGTAGACCTTCCTTTTTAGGAAATTATCTCACAAGACCACCACAATTAAGCATGCTATGGGGATCACTCTTTGGGCATGTGATCTCATGAAGAATTTCTCAGATAACGTATGAGTGATGACAAATCATGCTAAACAAAGCTTATAGTGATTTGTGGAACTATTCATTGAATCTTAAGACATTTTAGGTAAGTGCATGTGGCCCGAGACAAGGTCGGGGTGCTACAAATATGGTGTCAAAGTGTAACCGTCATAGTGAAATACACTTGTGTATATGAGAGCTTTGGTCAATCACTTGGCGGGGAACATTTCGGGATTGCAGGCCATAAGGATGATCAAGTTGACTGTTTTGTGAAGCACAATGATGTTTCAAGTGGGTTAAATATAATATATTGAGTATTATCAAAAGTAGAGATTAAAATGGTTGATACGACTACTTATATTATCAATTGATGCACATTTCTTTTCATTGAGCTCATTTATCTTTATAGCTAAGCATATTTTTTGCGGATTACTCTTAGAATTGATAATCTCCTAGGACGGGAAAAATCATACAACATATAAGATGCTAAAAAGACTTGGGGATAGCAGCCTTTTAACTCAATTGATTTCATGTATTTTTGTGCTTTGTTATTGCTTTCAAAAAAACACGCACGCACACACACACAGACACTCACATTTGATTATGTATCTTGAAAATTTTAAAAGAGTGCGATGATTAGGGTTGGCAAACTGATGGGTCAGATCAGATTAGGGTCGGTCCATTTATGAAAGTGGGTTGGATCAAGTCATGGTCTGCCAAATAACAAGTGAGTCGGGTTGGACTTTTATGTAAATAAATCGGTTGAGTCAGGGCGGCCAATGGACAATCTGCTTTTTGCCCGTTTTAAAATGGGACAAACGTGCACAACAAGAAAAAAACTCTACATAATAATTATTGTTATATATATAGTCACTACTAAAAACATCAGACGAAAACCGAAAAACATATTTTTTCATCGAAACATGAATTTTTTGACGAAATTTCTGACCATAAGAGGACATCAGAAATTCAGAATATGGCCTACCGGGAAGCCTTTCCGACGCACTAACACAATCTGTCGGAAGCTTTTCTAACAGAAGCACACTTTCCGTCGGAATTTTAAATTTTTTAAATGTTGGAAAAATTTTATGCCTGAAATCTGTCTGTGTTTTTTATTTTTTAAAAATATAAAAACTATAGTACCCAACTGTACAAACATTTTGCAATGTAGCTAATACACAATAAATTCTCATTATTGACATTAAATTCATGTTACCAATAAATTCTACTTAATTAATAAAAAATTGTATTATTTAACAACAAATTAAAATACAAAATTAAGAACAAATTATTAATTTAACAAACAATATCAACAAAGCAAACTAACTATACAAACTATCAAATTTACGAAATTACATACAAACTACTTATATAAATTATCAAATTCAACGCATATACTTAATTCACTACAAATTTGGGTACAAATTACACATGAAAACCTTCTTGGTAAGTCAGTGGCAAGTGATGGCAGGAGGAGGTGACGGCGGGGGTGGTGGCAAGAGTGGGGACAATGGCAACTGTTAGTGATGCATTGCTCTCTCTCTCTCTCTCAGAATTTAAAATTTTTAAATTTTTGGAAAAAAAATCACTGGAAACCTGTCAGAATTTTGTCCCCTTTCTGTCCGAATTCCATCGGTGTTTTTTAATTTTTTTTTTAAAAATATAAAAACTATAGCACCCAAATATACAAACATTTTGCAATGTAACTAATACACAATAAAGTCTCATTATTGACGTTAAATTTACGTTAACAATAAATTCTACTTAATCAATAAAAAATTGCACTATCTAACAACAGATTAAAGTACAACTTAAGAATAAATTATCAACTTAACAAACTAACATTAACGTAACAAACTAACTATGCAAACTATCAAATTTACGAAATTACGTACAAACTGATTACAAAATATCAAATTCAACACATATACTTAATTCACTCCAAATTTGGGTAAAAAATACACATATGAAAACCTTCTCAATAATTCGATGGTAGAAGACAGTGGGAGGAGGTGACCGCGAGGAATGGCGGCAAGTGGCGGTGGGGCGATGCCAACCGTTAATGACGCATTGCTTTCTCTCTCTCTCTTTTTATTTTGTGAAGTGAGCAACGAAAAATGAAGCTTTGAGCGACATTTATAAGATAAATTCCGATGGAACATTCCGTTGGAATAAAAAGGTTTTTTTTGCCGACGGAATCCGATTGATTTTTCCGTCAGAGTGTTCAATTTATTTTTTTTGAATTTTTCCCTCCCAAGGGCAACAAAATTTTTTTCCGAATTTTTAAATATTTTCTGATGGAAATTCCGCTGGAGCATAAGTTCGTCGTAATTTTAGGGAATCTTTCAAAATTCGTTGGAGATTCCGACGTACCTGTTTTCCGTCGGAATACGGTGAATTTTTAGTAATAAGTATTATTAGTAAACTTAACTAATTGTAATATGCGAATTAGTGAAACTAGTAGGTTGAAGAAATTATCGGATCATTAAATGAACCGTTAATGGACCGACTCAAGCAGTTAATATAATTTAATAACCTAATCTACTATTAGTCTGACCTATTATTAATGTGACTTTTTTATTAACCATACTTTAAATAGACTTATTCATTTTACCGGAGGATACTCGCTGTGCCACCACGCCCAGTGATGATCGCACATATGTGTATAGTACACACAGGGTGGACGAAAATGTCACTTATGCATGGGCTTAAAACTTTGAATGACAGGTGTTGAAGCAATTCTTGTCAGGAAAGCAGGACAACAAGCACCTTTTAACTTGATTAGTTATAACTATCACATCATCTGCCAGATTAATATTGGCTTATTATAGAGGGTGATCATTTAATTTATAAAACTGTCACCCGAAAACTGCGTCGTAGTCATATAAGCAAAAAAATCTTGACTTATAACATAGTCAATAATATATTGATGTGGTAACAGTTGATCATTCACTAGACGTCAATGGCCCCCTTTATTTCCCACATTAGAATTTCCAACTCTAATGAAGGAAATCACCATAAGTTCGTCGGATGGATAAATTGCAATAAGGATTTATCGAACTCAATTTAAATGTAATAAAAGTAGGGGGAAAATAATTGGAAATTATGGACATGTTCTATTTCGTGTTTTAGATAGATAGATAGATATAAAGAAATATAAGGAGCTGTAAGAAGATGTAAGGATAAATATACGGAGTTGTTGAATTGTTGAAGAGTTGTATAGTATAATTTGTTTTACAATGAACGTTTTGGATGAAAAATAATAATATTAAAATAATATACTTATTGAAAATAAACAATTAATTAAGTTAATTATACAACAATAAAATATATTAATCCCCATAAATTTGGTGAATAAAATTTCATCCACTTGAGGTGATTTTTTATATGAACATTAGTTTGATCGAATAAGCAAAGTATAAAAAAAAATAAAAATTTTTTGACAAAATTGAATACAACTCTTAAAATAAATTCCTATTTTAAATAAATATATGGTCATCTATAATAATATATATATCATGTCGAAACTCAAATATAATTTACGTTGTTATATTATATTTTTATGTTTATGTAAATGTTGTGTTCATAAGATATTTATAAATTTTTTATATTGGTAGTATCATTAAAAAATATACATATTTCTGTAACTAAAATAAATGAATGTTACATAAAATATATGAGATGTAAGGAGATGTAAGAAGATGTAAGGATTATGTTAAGGATGTAAATAGTTATAAGGAGATGTAAACTCTTAGCTAAATCCTAAAAAAAGCGAAATAGAACTAGGCCGATGTCCTAACTTATTAGTGACTAAAAAATGACGTTTAGTCATGTTAGGAGTAGTTCAAACAAAACGGGGTAGAAACACTTTAAACTATTTAATGCGTCAATTTGTTAACTTTATAAACAACTTGACAAGCCAATTTAGGCCCTTTTTTTTTGTGGCCTTGGCTTACAGTGGAAACCCCCCCCCCCCCAAAAGTCCCATTTGTACCTATAAAATATAGTAGTTGTCAAAACTTTTAAATATGTCGTCTAGCATAGTCAACTTGTTTGCAATTTTGTAATTTTGAAAGTAAGGCTGCTATATCAAACTCGTCATATCTCATATAGCCACAAGCTTTAGGATATGAGTTTGAAGTGTGATTAATTTTGGTTATACACAACAACATTCTTATAAATCAAGTCAAAGTGGACATCAAATATGTTACTTGAATTCATTTGTGATGAAAGTGTTATCATCCAAAGCTATATTACAAAGAACGTCAAAACGTTGTGATGATTGAGTACATGATCAATGATACACAAAACGTTTTTGATATTAGTCATAATCAACATTCAACATGTACATTATTAACTTGGTTGTATTGACATATTTTGATGAAAACCAAAAAGGTTATTATGTATCTACTTCAATAAATTGACATCTTCAACGTGTGTTTGATATGTGTTTGATATATGTGGATATTATATGTTATCAATATGCAAGTTGTTACCTGATTTATTTTGTTTGACCATATGTTACATATACATTGTTTTGTTAGATCCAATTTGGGAAGTGTAGTTTTTGTGTGAGTTAAAGTCTCCGAGTAAAAATTTGAGCATTCTTTGAGTAAGTTTTGTTAAAATTGGCTGATTTGACTTTAATATGGTATTTGGTGAATATAGCTTGCTTCTTGCATATATGGTGTATTGCATATATAAGCTTAAAGTATTTGATCTAACTTTGATATACAACCTATGTGACTCGATGCTATTATGTTAAAGGTAGTTGATCTAACTTTGAAATACGTGTTTGTATGATAGCATGTTTGTATATGAGATTAAACATGCCAAGTAAGTCTTGTTATGTCACTGCATATATGTGCTTAAAGTATCATGATTATAATTTTATACAAATTTTGATCTAATTTTGTCAAAGTCCTATGTTCAAAGTCCTATGCTTGAAGCATGTATTGGAAGTCCTATATTCGAACTCCCGTGTATGATTCTTTGATGGTTTTGAGTGAAAGCCAAACTGCAATTTGAATGTCTTATTATGTCAGTGTATTTGTGTGTATAAAATATCATGGTTACAAAGTTATACATATTATATAAGATTTTGTCTAATCTTTTCAAGTCTATTATGCCGATTGTGAAATAATTATTTGATGGCTTTCATAATCTTTATGGGTACTTCACACGTATTTATTATGTGGACATATCATTCTATTCTTTATGCTTAATATGCGTCCCTTAACTATAGATCTTGATGCAATTATGAAATCCCTTCTCAAGTCATGATGAGTCTTATTTGGAAGGAATCTCCACAAAATCTTGTGATTGATTACCAATAATATCTTTAAATAAATTGTGAGATTGATTGATGATAATTATTGACATATTTTTAAATGCTCGCATGTTATTTAAGCTAACCAAATTATCTATGTTAATTATATTTATGGAAGGTATGTTCAACATATATATGAAATATATTATGAAATTATTTTGGTTTATTTTTATGAGATTCACAACATTGAAAGCAAGATTTCTCAACTCAAATCGAATCTTTTATAGTCACATCATTACCACATCCAAGAGCTAAGTATGAAAAGTTCAAAGTTACCGCTAGTGACATTGAAATCTTGATAGCAACAAATCCGAATACATTGATGACTAACCAAGTTTGTTGCAATGATCATATGAAGATTGGAAGGGTCTATAAAGAAAAGTGCAAGCAAGTAGCAAGACACAAGACTAACATATTGTGATAATCATTTAAATTGTACCCATGCTCATTGTTGTACTCTCTTATGTAAGTTAAATATTTGTGAGGGAAATTTGTAACATGTTGGAAAACTTACTTGGGAAGCTGAATATTGAAAGAGCAATGCTTAGTAAGTAACTAAACTTAAATTACTCACTTGAGTGGTAGATTTAGAAAAATATTTTTAGATTGAGTGGTTAGCCTTAGAAGTAGGGATGACGGTGGGGCGGGGAATCCCCATCCCCGTGGGGCCCCCGCCCTGCATTGGGGAAAAATCTCCGACGGAGATGGGGCAAGATTCAATCCCTGAGCGGAGATAGGGACGGGGATGAGGTGAAATTTTACCCCGTCCCCGTCCCTGGTTACCCGCCAGGGAAAAGTCACCGTCCCCTTCCCCGTTCCTGATTTGGGAAAAAAATCTATCCCCTTCCCCATTTATAAATAAAATTGTATATATAATTCTTTATTTGTGAACACAAGATTAAGGTTAGATAGGTAAATTTACTAGGAAAAAATCCTAGATATATAAACTTCTTATACTTTGGTTTGATTGTGTTGCATGGACTTGTTGAACTTTAATTTGGGTTGAATTATAAACTTTGACGAAGTTTGTTAAAATTGCATTGCACGGAACCTACAAGTGCTTTGTAAAATTAATTGAGTTAAGTCTGCTAGACAACTTAGCATTTCGTTCAAGATCCAACTTGTAATATAATTTCCACATAGGAGGAAAAAAAATTATAGGTAAAAATCCCCGTTGGGGCCCCGTCGGGAATTGAATCCCCGCTGGGGATGGGGATGGGGAGGAATTTTTTCCCTGCGATGGGGAACGGGGGGTGGGGAGTTGAGCAGGGACAGGGACAGGGAATATGCGCTCGTCTTCAACCTGTCCCATTGCTATCCCCACTTAGAAGTACTCAAAGGAGTTGTTGTGGAGTTGAGGACTCAACAGTGTAACTTGTTAATTGAATAAGAAGTGAGTCCGTTTAAATTTTAGGAAATAAGAGCCTTAGGTGATGACTAACTCTGTTTGGAAATACAGACATCGAAAAACATTGCATGTTCTTGTTCCTGTTTAATTTCTGCATTTATATTTCTATTGAAAGTATGTACACTTAACTTTGGTTACTAACTTTCAATTTTCTAAGTTGTTCTATGTTAATGTTGTTGATTTGATTCAAAGCGCTTTGGAGTTTCACGCTGGGGAGTTACATTGTCAAAATTTGATATTATCATCCATTGTTAAAATTTTAATAATATTGAATATCAAATGTTTTATCATATATATTTTTAAATGAAAAGGTAAAAAAAAATAATAAAGGTGTGGTGTCTTTTATATATATATATATAATATATGTTTATTTCTCTCTTTAGATTTTTTTATTCTTATGTATATAGGTTGAAGTGCGTTAATGGTGATGGATAGGGTAGTTTCTTCCTGATATTGATCTTCCAGTGTAGCGTGCTAAAATAATTGGTTATTAATTAACTAAACCTTGACAATTTAATTCAATCGTATCACATTTAGTTTTATAGCGATCTAATTTTATAACACTTCCTTAAAGATCGACACTCGTACTTGCTACAACGATCAATCATACACTTGCGAAATTCATAACATAAATATACAACTGAAAATGTATAATCAATAGTACCTAACAATGAATAAATTAGATAATTTTTTTAGACTATCATAATTTTAAATTATTATAGAGAAATTAAGATATTATAACTGCGATCGAAAATATTTGCTAAACTTATTGTAGTATATTTCGATATATTAGAAATTTTAGTTGATAGTTTCTCACAATTTGCACCTGTCAATAATTGCTTCTTCTTAAAAAGTTATTAATTATTTTATTTAAAAAACTCAAAATATTGTATATGACATGGTTGCTATATGGAATATTGTAATATTTTATAAATAATTATTACCAATAAAAACCTATAATTTTTTTCACTTACTATATGGGTATAGAAATAATTGTTACAAAAAAAAATATAAAACTTCATCAACCTCTTAAAAGGAACATTTTTCGACCCTTAATTAATTGTCATTGTGCGAATTTTTGTTCATAAAAAAAAATAGTGATTTTATGAACTTTAATTCATGACCAAGAAATATAAGAAAAAAAACACCTTATCCCACATTAAGAATGTTTGGAAAGAAAATTCTTTTGTATAGGTCTAGCTCTTCTATTAATTCATATATCTCTTTTATTTAATCTAAAAATAATATGCAAAGTGGCTAATTTCGGGTTTACCATTAAAATAAGAAAAGTGAAACTTTAATACTTTATTTCTTCCTTGGATCACTAAAATATTAATACCATCCATAAAATTCAGTACACATATTTTCAGTGATTTAGAAAAATTTATTAAAGTATATTTTGTTTTTAGGTAGTTAATAGATTCCACTATAAAAATGGGTCAAGAAATAATATACTTTTAATTATGATGGTAATTATTTTTATTGAAAATCTGATGGTTGTGATTATATAATCAAATAACCTAATGATATTATGATGATAATTATTTTTATTGATTTAGGAAAGGATATCAAAGTATATTTTGTTTTTAGGTAGTTAAGAGATTTTGTTGCCACAAAAAAAATCAAGATATTATATATTTTTAATTATGACGGTAATTATTTTATTAAAAATCCGACGGTCGTGATTATATAATCAAATAATCTAATGGTTCAAAATCTCAAATTTATGAGAAAATTCGAAAAAGCCACGTCATCACAACATTGCTTTTATATATAGTACTAGTATGGATCCGTGCTTTGCACGGTGCATATTATAGTACATATATATAGTCAAAATAATCGAGGAATGTTCATTGTATACAAATTTAATATTGTAATTTAGAAAATGATACTTAAATTTATTGAAAAATATGAATAAATAGCACTTTTATGTATAACCATTGAAACTCAATAATTAAAACAACGTATGATTATGAAATACGCGATATAAAGTATGATAGAGATTGTAGGTAGTCAAAATGAAACTAAAAATCATGTTAAATGATATGATAATTCGTTAAATTGTGATGGCAGTGACGAAGAATTCACATTCTCTTTTTCTACCTACATTAAAAATTAAATTCTTAGTAATAATTTGATTAGCAATGATATAATGAAGATTACAATTATATCTTGTGTACATGGTGTACCTAACATCAATGTTTCGTAAGTAATACACCTCCTCCTTCCAACTTACTGACGCAATAAGAGTGATAGACAATTCTACTTCATGGCATCGTCGATGCTCCATAACAAATAACCATGGTTTATCCATACAACCATTTATAATTGCATATACTGATAGATGACCATACGACTGTAGAGAATGTTATAATGAGATAGTAATCAAAAAAGAAAGTGTCCAAAACGTTATTGGCACAGCTTCAGTCTGGCCTAGATTCGAGTTTTCGGTGTTGGTCGTTCTTTGGATAACTGGATTCTCTATTCGGTTCATATATAAGTTCAGATCCAGATTTTCATTATAGGCCAGAGCTGAAGGGAGTTGGAGGTGAAGAGGTTGAGCTTAATTTTTCTCCCATTTGTTAAGTTCTCTGTTTGTGTTTTGGTTATTCAAGTTGATTTTGCTTTGCATAATTTGCCCATAATTAAAGTTAATGGTGCTGGATAGGGTAGCTTCTTGCTGATATTGATCTTCTAGTGTAGCGTGCTGAAATAATTGGTTATTAATTAACTAAACCTTGATAATTTAATTCAATCGTATCACATTTAGTTTTATAGCGATATAATTTTATAACACATCCCTAAAGATCGACGCTCGTACTTGCTACAGCGATCAACCATACATTTGCGAAATTCATAACATAAATATACAACTGGAAATGTATACTCAATAGTACCTAACAATGAATAAATTAGATAATTTTTTAGACTATCATAATTTTTAAATTATTATAGAGAAATTAAGATATTATAACTGCGATCGAAAATATTTGCTAAACTTATTGTAGTATATTTCGATATATTAGAAATTTTAGTTGATAGTTTCTCACAATTTGCACCTGTCAATAGTTGCTTCTTCTTAAAAAGTTATTAATTATTTTATTTAAAAAACTCAAAATATTGTATATGGCATGGTTGCTATATGGAATATTGTAATATTTTATAAATAATTATTACCATTAAAAACCTATAATTTTTTTGACTTACTATATGGGTATAGAAATACTTGTTACAAATTAAAAAAAAAATATAAAACTTCATCAACCTCTTAAAAGGAACATTTTTCAACCCTTAATTAATTGTTATTGTGCGAATTTTTGTTCATAAAGAAAAAGTGATTTTATGAACTTTAATTCATGACCAAGAAATATAAGAAGAAAAACACCTTATCCCGCATTAAGAATGCTTGGAAAGAAAATTATTTTGTCTAGGTCTAGCTCTTCTATTAATTCATATATCTCTTTTATTTAATCTAATAATAATATACAAAGTGGCTAATTTCGGGTTTACCATTAAAATAAGAAAAGTGAAACTTTAATACTTTATTCCTTCCTTGGATCACTTAAATATTAATACCATCCATAAACTTCAGTACACATATTTTCAGTAATTTAGAAAAAGTTATTAAAGTATATTTTGTTTTTAGTTAGTTAATAGATTCCACTATAAAAAAAGGTCAAGAAATAATATACTTTTAATTATGATGGTACTTATTTTTATTGAAAATCTGATGGTTGTGATTATATAATCAAATAACCTAATGATATTATGATGATAATTATTTTTATTGATTTAGGAAAGGATATCGAAGTATATTTTGTTTTTAGGTAGTTAAGAGATTTTGTTGCCACAAAAAAAAAACAAGATATTATATATTTTTAATTATGACGGTAATTATTTTATTAAAAATTCGACGGTTGTGATTATATAATCAAATAATCTAACGGTTCAAAATCTCAAATGCTATAATTTATGAGAAATTTACTCAAATTTATTATATATATAGATGAGTTAAAATTGATATTTTTAATTAAAATGAATTGAAATTAATTAAAGTGAATTGAAATAAGTTGTCACTGAATTACATAATTTTTGCGTGAAGACAAGACAAGGTATTGAGGGAAGGTATCTACGATTTTGAGGGTAAAAAAATAAAAAAAATAAAAAAAAAATAAAGGGCGAATTGGGAGTAACTTCCGAAACCCCATTTCATCCCCAGCTGGGTTACCGCTTTTCTCTCTTTTCACCATCTGGGGCTTCATTGGTTCACCCGGGTATGTATTCAATCTCTCTCCATCTTCGATTTGTATTGTTTCTTATTGTACTTCAATTATCCACTTGAATTTGTTCTCAATATCTCTTCAAATATATGGGTTTTCCTTGCTATATATCGCTGATTTTTTACGACAATGTCAGTTGATTGATTAAGAATTTTCGTCAGATGGTTTATGATCCGGAAGCTATTTTTCTTGTTTTTTTGGGGCCCCATTTGATTTATTTTCTGTTTTTGCTGGTCAAGTTACGATTTTTTATTTTGATTGTGTCCCCCCCTCCTTAAATTTAGTATAAAAATGCAATTTGCAAGGTGAATTAAGGTCTTTGTTCTGCATAGGTGATGATTTATCATCTGTAATTCCTTGAAACAAAAAATCTCGTCTCAAGTTCATATTTTGTATAATGTGTGATCATAGTTAAAGATTGACTGGGAACGAGCATCCTTGCAGCATGAGAGTTTGTGTTTATATTGGAAAACTGGTTTGTAGAAGCAAGGTGTCTTCACCTGTGCTTTAGTTGCTTGAATGAACAATACTTTTTGCGGAGCAAATTCATGTTCACTGCAGCATCTTGCTCAGTGTAATTTTAATTGTTATGGCTACAAAATAAAAATGAGATGCTTTTCAAATGGTCCTTGATGCATGTAAAATTCCCTCCAAAAGATTGTTGCTGGGAAGAAGAATGTGATCATGTTAGGTGGTGATGTCATTTCATATATCGGTGGTTTGTCTAAAGAGGAGGAAGACAATCCTGGTTTCCCAAGTTCTGACAATTTCGTCTCTGGAAATGGAGAACATAGAAATGTGCTTGTTAAAATTTTTTATAAAGATGTTATCTTTTCTCAGGTGTTTATGTGTAATTGTTTGTATGCATTGCGATTTTGTTCATATTCACTTTTCAATTTTTCCCCCTTGCATAAATCTTGAAGATGTATGGTAGATTTTATCGTCTTAAGGATTTATTGGGCAGTAAGTGATTCCCATCATGCATAGTTTTCAGTTGCATAGCATGTTGGAAACTTAATATTTGACTCTTTTTGGATAAGAAAAGCATGAAGTATATTAAAAAAGAGGGGATTTTACAAGGAAGGATGCCAATTCAGCATCCCACAAAAGCTAATTATAGCCCAAGAATGAGTTGTCCACAAAATTAATAACTTCTTTTTTTTTTTGATAAGGAAAAGGATATATAATTATATTAAGAACCAAATCTGAGTTGCACAGTGAGCACTGTACAACAACTATTTTCAACCCAAGAATAGACTATTTACACAATCTGTCAAATCAAAAAAGGAAGAGCTAAACTCCCCATTCATCCAAAAGAAGAGAATTTTGATGAAATTCTCTTTCAAATGCTGAAGAGGGGTTTCAACGTTATCAAAAACTCGTCGATTTCTCTCCCTCCAAATAATCCAAACGATGACTTCTAACAAGGAGGACCAAAAAAACGTCCTCTTCCCAGAAGAAAATAGTCTTGAGCTACTTATCCCTTAACCGCTCTAAGGAGTTTAACATCCCATCGAAAACTCTGCTATTAAACTGAATACATGACTTATATATCTGTAATCTGTGCCCTTGTTGGCAATGGTTGGATATAGTAATCCGAAGATGCCTTTTGCGTACGTGTTGTTATATGAACCTTAATAACATTGCCGTTTTCTAGCCGTCTCGTTCACTAGTTAGTTGTGCTTTTTTCTTCATTGTGGATGCCTTTATCTGAATCTCTGGCATAGATATGGTTCTGTGATGAGATGCTTGAATGCATATACTATGGAGTATCAACTCTTCTCTAGCCACCTAAGGATAAAGTATGTTTTCCCATCAATCACATTTGATATCTCCTCATAACTGTTTATACTTTTTTTGTATAGTTTCTTGACCTGGGAGGGGTTAATACTGTAGTTGCTTGTAAAATTGCTGACTTGGAAAGTTGAACTGTAGCGTTCCCCAATGCTTGCTTTTTACTAGATGTTGTTTGATATAATACAATGCTAGCATTCATGATGGACTTTTCTGTTACAATACTATGTGGCTTTATCATATGTTAAAGGTTTGATATATGTGATTTTTCCAGTGCACCAAGGAATGTCAGGTTCTAATTGTTTTGAAGTTCTCCAAGAGCCAGATTAACCATCTCAGTTGCTAAAGCTGGCCATTCAGCATCCCTAACTCTACTATATTTTTTTCCAATTTCGAAGCAACTTTTGGGGGGGGGGGTGTTACCGAAGAAGCTTCTCAACAGTGCATTTATGACCCGTAATACTGAAATAAGAATTCTTTGTGTTGATGAAATCAGCTTTAAAGTATATCAACCTGAATTGGCATTAGAATTATATGCCTGCGGGCATCAATTCCCTCTTCCCCTCCCCCTCTTGAAGGGCTGGTGGATGCATTGTTTTGAAATAATATTAACTACATACTGTTGGTCACATTGTTTCTCTAGTGTCCTTATGCTGCCAAATTAATGACCTCTATTTAGGCTATTTAGTTAGTGTATGATAAGTTTGCCTTTGGGATAATGTTTACATAATTGACAAATGAACACTCACTATCATTTGTGAAGCTAACAGTCTAGTAAATTGTTCGAATGGGCACTAGTAAATTGTTCGAATGGGCATAAATTATTCAACCTGAATGAAGTAGAGGGTTACTTTGGTTACAAGCTTTTACTACCAAGTTTTTTCCCATGGAATTGTTTGGTCATATATGTTCTGAGATATAGATTTTCAGTGATATATTCTTCTGCTGCAATGTCAGGGAGGATGATACTCCATATTGTTGCGGTTGTTTCTTTCTTTAGTATTAATTAGTTGATGACGTTTTATTGCGTTCATTTTAAAGAAGAGGTTCTCTATGTTGTCTAATTTCTATTGTAACTTACTCCTGTCCTAATATATTTGCGTGGTTTGACAAATCACGACGATTAAGAATTTGGTCAAAAAAATTATCATTGACATACCCTTGGCTTTTTAAAACTCAAAGCTATTAATCAACACGTCCAATTTTCAAGCATTGATCATTATATTATATTATCAAGTTAAGTTTTGGAAATTGTGGAACTCGAAATTGTGGCCTAAATCACGTAAGTGTGTGAGATAATGGAGTTGATTGGATAAATACTGGCTAGTATGCTATGCCACAGAAAAAATCAATGATTGCATTTCCAAGTCTTAGGAATACCTGACACTATTTATATAGTAAATTATGATTAGGGCCATAAAAGGAAAAATACCTTGATTGCTTGCATAGTTATAGAAACTATGTAAATATTTTGGACTTCCTAAATAGGAAAAACATGCAAATAAAGTGGGATGGAGGGAGTAATTTTTATTGATAGTGGGTATTGTCCTCTTTAGCAATGTGGTTATGTGCATTCTTTTGAGAGAAAACTTCTGAATGAAGAAATCTTCTTCTTGTCGCTTTTCTCTGGACTCTGGAGTGTGAAATTCCATGCATATCTTAATGATTCAATCTACCCCCCCCACCCGGTGCTGTTTTAACTTTCATTCTTATTGAGGCTTTTCATTTTCCTAGGGCTTAAGGTTTGCTAGTAGCGCTTGATTTCCTCTGAACAATAAGTAACATGGCAGACCGTCTGACTCGTATTGCCATAGTGAGCTCAGATCGCTGCAAGCCAAAAAAATGCCGTCAGGAGTGCAAGAAGAGCTGCCCCGTGGTTAAGACAGGTATGCATCTGTTACTGCAGGCCCTTTTGATGTTCATGTGGGACGGTGTTCCTCTTATTAACTGTTGATGTACATCTCTTGATTTTGACATTAATACACTTGAGCAGTAAGTTGCTAACAGAATCAGATGATGAATTGATGAGGAGTTTCTTAATGCTGTCTTTTTGTAATAAGGTTTATCTGTTTGTTCGCAATTATGAATTCCATATTAGTAATTTTGCTAGTTATTTGAGGCATTTGTTCGTTGGAAAATATTGATAATATGGATTTACTTAGATGTTGGTTGAGTGTCAGAGCTCTTGTTTACTTCGGTACATCATGAAACCTAAACCAGTATGCCTCAGGGTAGATGGGGTTTGACGCTTGCATAAGTGTATTCACGTGTGTATGTTCATGTGCTTCCCTTCCGCAAAAGCTTTTGGGGGGAGTGGGTCTGTGTCTAGGCTCGGCATGTGCTGTTATTCATATACACATGAGCTTTGGGCAATAATAGCTGAGACGTAATAATTGTAACTAGTGAAATGATTAGACTGAGTTTAGGCTGTCAAAAATGGTAGGCTTATATAATTTGCTAATGATTCTATGACCAGCCATTCATGGATGGGTACTTCATGCTTTCAAACTTGTCTGTTCCACCTGTATTTTCTGTTTGTTTGTTCTGTACTAATATTTCATCTCAAATGCAGGGAAACTCTGTATTGAAGTTACTGCAGCATCAAAAATTGCTTTCGTCTCAGAAGAACTCTGCATTGGATGTGGTATTTGTGTGAAGGTTGATCTCTCTCTCTCTCTCTCTCTCTCTCACACACATGCGCACACACATACGCACATGGGCATGCTTGTACGTGGTACACACCAACACAAACAGCCTTTTTTTTTTTTTTTGAGGCTGTGAAAAGCTGTTTATGTTGCCTGTGAGTGCAGAAATGCCCTTTTGAAGCAATCCAAATCATTAATCTCCCAAAAGATTTGGACAAGGATACAACTCATCGTTATGGGGCCAATACCTTCAAATTACATAGGTCAGCTTATTTTTAGTCTCGGAGAATGAATCTCTTTGATCATTCAGCTTTGAATGGTGAAATCTTCACTTGCAGATTACCCGTTCCGAGGCCAGGGCAAGTTCTTGGTTTGGTTGGGACAAATGGAATTGGAAAATCAACTGCTCTTAAAGTGCTTGCAGGAAAGTTGAAACCTAATCTGGGCCGGTTCAATGTAAATAAGACAATTTGCAACAGATTTTTCAAATGTTTCTTGATATTTCTAATTCTCTAACAAAGTAGTAGATGTGTTTCTGCAGAATCCTCCAGACTGGCAGGAAATCTTAACATATTTCCGTGGATCTGAACTGCAAAATTATTTCACCCGCATATTGGAAGATAACCTCAAGGTTCCTGCTCCTTTCTTTCTTTCTTTCTTATCCTTGAATGGGTTACATTAATAAGCCCTGCTTAGGTGATTACAGAGCATGATATATCGCTGTAACTTTGTTGATTTATGTCAGTAAATCTGAGTCATTTCCTATCTGGATGCTGCTTGTTGCATAGTATTGCAGCTTCTTTGATTCATTGCCAATGTATCTGTCCACAGGCAATCATCAAGCCCCAGTATGTGGATCACATTCCTAAGGCTGTCCAGGGAAATGTTGAACAAGTTCTGGATCAGAAAGATGAGAGAGATATGAAGGCTGAACTTTGTAATGATCTTGAGCTTAATAAAGTTTTAGATCGTAATGTGGGAGATCTATCTGGAGGTGAACTCCAGAGATTTGCCATTGCAGTTGTGGCTATACAGAATGCAGAAATATACATGTTCGATGAACCTTCAAGTTATCTGGATGTTAAACAAAGGCTTAAAGCTGCACAAGTTGTTAGATCTTTGCTCAGACCAAATAGGTAGTTTTCATGTTCAATATCTTCTTCGTTCTTTGCTTTGACTGGAGGACAGCTAATTGTAAAACTTGTTTGCCTTATTTTGTTGTGCATTTCAGCTATGTTATAGTTGTGGAGCATGACCTTAGTGTTTTAGACTATCTATCGGACTTCATTTGCTGCTTATATGGTAAACCGGGTGCTTATGGTGTTGTGACCCTGCCGTTTTCCGTAAGAGAAGGAATCAATATATTCTTGGCAGGATTTGTTCCCACAGAAAATCTTAGATTTCGGGATGAATCCCTTACATTCAAGGTATTCTTGCTGCTATCTTGACATGCTTTCTGCTGTTAAAACTTATTTTGTCAACCATACATCACCTTTTAATCTTCAGGTTGCTGAGGTGCCACAAGAAGGTGCTGAGGAGGTTGAGACATATGCTCGGTACAAATACCCAACCATGACTAAAACTCAAGGTGGTTTCAAGCTACGTGTCATGGAGGGTGAATTCACGGATTCACAAATTATTGTGATGTTGGGAGAAAATGGGACTGGGAAGACGACATTTATTCGTATGCTGGTATTTACTCTTTTGCATGCTTATGGATGAATAAATATGAGAATGCATCTTACAGAAAGGGCATCATTGCTCCCCTCAAACTACGGCTTATCAATGCAGTGTTGAACAGAGTTTAAGTGGTTTCCATTGGAAAATTTCAGGCTGGTCTTTTAAAGCCTGATACTGTGGAAGGTTCTGATGTTGAAGTGCCTGAATTCCATGTCTCTTACAAGCCTCAGAAGATCAGCCCAAAATTCCAATCTACGGTGAGGCACTTGCTGCATCAGAAAATAAGGGACTCATATATGCATCCCCAATTTGTGTCAGATGTCATGAAACCCCTACAAATCGAGCAATTAATGGATCAAGAAGTTGTCAATCTGTCGGGAGGAGAGTTACAGCGGGTTGCTTTGACTCTATGCCTGGGAAAGGTAAGCAAGCAGCTTGCTTGAAATGGAAGTATTTTATTACTGCAGATGTGCTCAACTATAGTTCCACCCCTTTTCCTTATGTTGTTTCCTATACTGTCAATTACTTCTTAGCTGCTGTTGTCCACTGTATATGTGTACAGCTGCACACCAGCATGTCCTCATGGTTAGGGTTCTGATGGCAGGGCTGCAAACTTTGGTATCTTTGATGATATAAGGTTTTGTTGGGATAATTGTAGATGTAAGGGATGAATCATAGGAGTTGTGTATTATCAAATGCTGTGTCAGCAAAAGCTTCAACTTGGCATCTGTTCAGGTTTTTCTATTTAGTTTAACTGGATATCTGAAATGTACATAAAATTCATTTAACTTCAAACTTTGTGTGCCCATGCAGCCTGCTGATATATACTTGATTGATGAACCAAGTGCATACCTTGATTCAGAGCAGCGTATTGTGGCCTCAAAAGTTATAAAAAGGTTCATCTTGCATGCCAAGAAGACCGCTTTTGTGGTTGAACATGATTTCATTATGGCAACATATTTGGCAGACCGAGTAATTGTCTATGAGGGAATTCCATCAGTAGACTGTACCGCAAACTCCCCTCAATCATTATTGACTGGAATGAATCTTTTCTTATCTGTAAGCCTTTATGCTTTTCTCACACAAGCTCTATTGTGTTTCCCTGGGTGTTGTATTTTTTTTGGGGGGGGGGGGGTGTGCATCTTGGATGTTACAAGTTGTTGCACACAGTGGTAATTTTCTTGCTTTATGTTGGTTATGATTGTTGTGGAACATGTCATGAAAACCTCCCTCTCCTTTTCACTGGGAAAATGCAGCATCTGGATATCACATTCAGAAGGGACCCAACTAATTATCGCCCGAGGATCAACAAACTAGAGTCAACAAAGGACAGGGAGCAGAAATCTGCTGGAACTTACTATTATCTGGATGCCTGATGCGATGCTAAACACGCCTGTAAGTCCTCTATGACTATGTAATATGCATCAATCTGTTGGGGTAACCTCTTATTAGGTAGTCTTGGCCGTGCCTGGTGGAAGGCCACTCTGACTGGGTAATCAGCTATGAATTATTTTTGCCATGTTCATTTGCTAACCATACTGCTTCAAATCAGTGAAGGGTTGTTCCTGACATCCAGAATGTGTTTTTAATTTCAGAGCTTATTGTCAGAACCAGCAGGAGATGACCAAGTTTGGATGTGAAGGTCGGTGTCATCTGACCAGGATAAGGGTGGATGATCAGCCAAGAAAAAGGTGAAGTCTAGGGATTGGCTTGCCAAGGTGATCATCAGCATCATCATCTCTACCTTGGGGTATTTATTCTTTGTTCCGAGTCACCTTTGTACTACCACACCTTGTAGCACTAGTACTTGTTTGGGTTCGTTGTACCCATTTTTGCACTTGAGTTTTTGGGGGCTACACATTTGTTAGAACTTACAGGTTTAGACTGTTTACGGTGCCATCCACCTTCGGTGAATGTGTTCTCCATTTGAGATTATCATTGTATGCGATGTGATTTTTTCCTCCCGAACAAGAACAATCATTTTTCCTCTGATTCAATATCTACAGCTGACTTTCAGCTCTTATACTGTGATCCCTCGTCTTGTATTTTTGCAGTAGAAACCATGGTCTAATTTGTAACTTATGATAGAGTTGATTGTCAAAGACCCTGATGGTTTCAATGGTGATCGGAGATTGGCAATTCAAGATTTGCCGTATCTGCATCATAATTCATCTCCCTAAAGTAATGTGCAATTTTCTTTCCCCACTCCGAACAAAAAATCTGTCTCGGCATTCTTTCAAAGTGAAATAGTAAGGTGATTCTTTTCAAGTGTTCTCAGAGCTCGTTATCACAACTAGGGAATTCAAGTTAAGAATTATACTGAACCCAGATTAGAAGCAATACATAACGAAGAAGCACCATGACCTCTGTTTTTTACCCAAACTGTGCATCAGTCAATTGCCAGTTGAAGTGTTAGCTTCATTAATAGTTGTATTCGACTAAGGTCGTCTTTGATCGTCGACCTTCGAATCGCTATCCGACCAAGGACTAGAAGGTTGTAGTTGAGGTTTGCTACTATCATATTACCTTACAGAACCCCCCCCCCCCAACCAAAAAAAAAAGGTGCATGTCAAAGTTTGCTTTTAGTTGCCAAGACAAACCCCAGTTACTCTCGCTCATCTGGCCAGTCCAAGATTGCAGCTAGAGGCCGTCAATGATTACAAGGTTTGGTTACGGTTTGTCCTAAAATTCAATAAATAATTATATACATATTATATATCGTTGAAGTGGAATCAGTCACTGACAAAGTCAGGTTAGGCTGCCTATAATTTACTCCTTGGGGTGCAGCCCTTTCCTGAATCCTGCCTGAATACAGGATGCTTGTGCACTATACCGTCCTTTATTATATATTACTAAAGTGTTGAATAGTTAAAATTTAACATATATCCCTTTCACAGAATTTGATTTGTTTCAACTTCCTTTTAACCACCTACAATTACAGACGACATGACTTATTATCTCCAATTATAGCATCGATATGATTAGGTTTCCCATTTTTATAACCGTTACAGTGAGATTTGAGAAAAACTAGAAGAGAGTTGAAAGAACGAGTCAAAAATGACATCTCAAAAAAGAGAAACAAAGCATGCATTCTCTAGTAATAATCATCATCAACACTCCAATCAGGCTCATACTGTCACTCTCCATTCCCAATCGATTCATTCCTTCGTTCCACTATATTCCTCTCTCTCGAAAAAAAAAAAAGAAAAAAGAACTGGGTATTGATAGAAGCTTGCGGGCAATCACAGTTATCCAAAACCCATCTCTCTTTCTTTCTCTCTCCTCGCCAATTGACCCGGAAAAGCAAGCAATCAATATATTTTTAGCATCCAAGAACTTTCTGGGGTGGATTCAAGGAACCCCACATATAAAATGCCGGACATGCAGGGTTCAGTGAAACCCCCACAAATCTCCGAGATGTTTCAGAAATTCGCGCTTTCTTTCAAGTCCAAAGCCATTGAATTCTTCTCCGATGAGTCCGAGAAAGTTTCTCTCCTGGATTCGCCGGAAAAATTCATCGCCGAACAAAAATTCGCAGCCGTCAAGCCGGCGCCGATGCCGCCGGTGTCAGCCCATGTCGCCGGGAATGGTAAACGTAGCTCCAATGCCCAGTTCAATCAAACGCTGATTGCATCTTTATTTGCTACAACTTCATCGTTTGAAGCATCTTATCTTCAATTGCAAACTGCCCATGTTCCCTCTTTTGATGAAGAGGCTGTTAAAAATGCTGATACGGCTTTGGTTTCTCATCTTCAAACCCTTTCTGAGTTTAAGCAGTTGTATAAGAATTACTATCAGAACCCTAGTTTTAATATTGAGTTCTCAACTGGGTCTTGCTTAGAATTCCAAGTTAATGAGAATCAGCATAAGCTTAGGGCTCTTAAGTCTGTGTTTAACCGTCTGCAGTCAGAAATTGATGTTAAAGATGAGGAAGTGTCAATTTTGAGACAGAAATGGGAGGAAATACAGAAGGTTAATTCAGGGTTGTCTAAGAAGTTGTCTTGTTATTCTTTAGAGGAGGATAGTACTGACGTTTTGCTGACTTTTAGGGTATTTGATAAGATGTTACGCGAAGCATTCAGTCTATCGCATAAGTTTACTAAGGTTTTGATTGATTTGATGAAGAAAGCTCAGTGGGATTTGGATTTGGCTGCAAACTCGGTGTATTCGGGTGTCACTTATGCTAAGAAAGGGCATAATCGGTATGCATTGTTGTCCTATGTTTGTTTGCGGATGTTTCAGGGGTACGGTTTGGAGAATTTCGGTTTGGCTGAGGATTCGACTGTTTATAGTAGTCAAGTTTCAAGTTGTAATGGTGAGGAGAAGACTTCTTTGAAGCAGTTAAAGGATCATGTTTCGACTAATCCAATGCAGATCCTGAGGAAGAACCCCAATTGTGAGTTCTCCAGGTTCTGCGAAATGAAGTATCAACAGCTTATCCTTCCAACCATGGAGTCTTCAATATTCAGGAATTTGGAGCAGAGTGAAGAAGTTGTAAATTCATGGAGGTCATTGGGTGTATTCTATGAGTCGTTTGTAAATATGGCAAGCGCAGTTTGGGCGCTTCATAAGCTTGCATTTTCCTTTGATCCTCCGGTGGCTCTTTTCCAAGTGGAGAGAGGTGTTGAATTTTCAATGGTGTACATGGAAGACGTTACCAAGAAATTTCAGTTTCCTTGCAAAACAAGGCCAAAGGTAGAATTCACAGTAGTACCCGGCTTTAAGATTGGGCAGATAGTTATTCAATCCCAAGTTTATTTGACAGGCATGGAGCCTTCAGAGTAACTGAGGCAAGTTTTTTCAAAAACTATGACCTCAGAGTCCATATTCCATGGTTACTGGGACAGCCCCTTACCCCTATAATCTGACTTCTGGGAACATGTGAGTTGAAGTCTAAATTAGCCCAAAATCTGTTCGATAATGGCTTTGAAGTTAGCTGAAAGTCGCTTGTCTCCACAATGTGAATTCTTGGCCCAGGTTTCGTGAATCCGGTGTTGGGCCAGATTTCTGTGATAAGTAGCAATCTTCATGGCTGCCTGTGTGATCTGAAAGGCGTTGCCGTGACTATCTGAGTTTGAGTTGGATGGTGCAATTCCTTATATTAGGATATCAATTGTCACCGCTCAACTGCGTTTGATGTGGGAAACTGTAAAATGACCAGATTCGCTTCCTAAAGCAGCTGATTCCTCTGCTGTAAAGCTGAAGAGAATTGTCTTCCGACGTCAGATGCCTGCATATCCAAATCGATATGGTTCATAGGAGATCTTGTATACCCTCACAGTTTTGAAGTATTCCTCTGAGCTTGCATTTTCTTTGATTTTCGTCTGTTTTTTTTTTTTTTCAGGTCATAGAGTCGAGTGTAAATTTTAAAGGGTGTTTATAAACAGGTTTAGGTAGGAAGGTTCTTGTTTACAGCTGGTAGGTATCCAAACTCTATCTAGATTTTGAGCTAATAAACAGAGCGGGAAAAAAATGCACCAACTGTTTATAGCTATCTCTCATTTCAGTTGGTTTATTGATGCTCGCTTTCAAGATTACTCTTGTCAATAGAGGCTGTTGAGCCATTGGCTCAAATAGCTGAAACTTTGGTATTTACTAAGGTTTCTATGATGGCTGTTTGGTTATATTTTTGATTGGAATCACATGGTTGAGGCATCACTCCAGCTTTCAAGTACGAGTTTTAGTAGACATATCCCCAACCCCAAACAAGATGAATCTTTGTTTTTTGAGGAACTACGAATAGCTCCATGGACAACAGCTCCTGGCTCCTGCGCTCGCTACTTTTCAAAGAGCGAGTGAGCGACAGGCGGGGCAGGAGAGCATCTCCATTGGTTTATGTAAACTCATACCATTGAAATATATTTTTTGTCATTCCCAAGTTGAACCAAAACTCATATCATCAATTTTCGCTCACGAGTCACACAACAGTTCACAAAATAGATGGTGACCAGAAACGGTAAGAAGTTGATAATGTCTACTGAACTACTACAAAGCAAAAAATTCAGGTGCCAAATATCAAAGTGCGTAGTTTGGATTTTGTTTACATTAACCTTAGTCATCTGACACAACATAACCAAAAAAAAAGAGAAAAGATTTAATAAGAACGGTAAAAAATTTATTACGAGAATATATCTCACGAGTCATGAGCCTTCATAGTTAGATGGCGTGAATTTAATTCTTGTAACTGCAAGAGTTTGATTTTAGTTATTTTGGGATATTAATCTCCCTCTTTAAATGTTTCACAAGCGCTTTGCTCTATAAAAATTTTTCACAAAACCTTTTTCGTGGGTCTCTTGGAATCAACCTCTCTATGGGTAGGAATACCGGTAGAGGTAAGGTTGCCTACAGTTGGATCTCCCCAGACCTCGCGAAAGCGGGACCTACACTGGGAGGTGGTGTTGTTGTTGTTGTTGTTGGGATATTAATGTTGTTTTAATTTTATTTCATAAATTTCAGTATGGAAAAAGGTCGTCCCCTCAAAGGGATCACCTTATTTGCAACTACAAATAACAATTTTTTATTTTTAAAAAGTTTTTTCCCCGAGTAGTGGGCCTGATTAAATCTAATATATACTGGGCCATTTTGGGCTTACTGGGCTTGGATAAAATAATGAGCCTTGAGGTTCGAGAGAAAGGAATCACACGGCAATTAATGAGACAACGCTTTTCACAGCCCATATCTGTTAGCCTTCCCGGTAATATTTGGGCTAATCATCAGTAAATTCATACGATCGAAATAATTGTTGGATAACTTAGCAAAACTCAACCATATTTAGGGATGGCAATAAGGCAATACAGAGCGGGTTGAGCCGTACCCTCATCTGTACCTGTTTTCACAAATTGTACCCGTATCCGTATCTGTATCTGTACTCATCGGGTAATAAAAAAATAAAACCTATACCCATTGGACTTTGCGGATTTGCCGGTTTTATTCGGGTTTACATAAAAAATGAAAATTAATACCCATAGGCAACCAATATCAAAGTACGATATATTTTTTTATCATTATAAAATTACAAAGTTATGATATTTTATGAATATATTGTTTAGAAATGTGAAGTTAAATATATTATTGACTAATTTTTTGTTAGAAAGGTTTAGACATGACTTAAACCGAAAAAATGTTAAAACAAAAATAATTTTTTTTATCTTATTATAAAAATGGATACAAGTAGGGTGTGAGTATGAGACAGGTGAGGCTATACTCATACTCATACCCATTTTTTTCTACCCGTCCCATACTCATTTAAAACCTATTTTCATCACCCACTTGGGTTTTAAATGGGGTGGGCATTAAACAGGCACGAGTTTCATTGCCATCCCTAACCATATTGGAGTGCTTGGCCTGAGTAGATGGAAATAATCGTATAAACTATAAAGGCAATTTGATTTCATTGTCATCCCTAACCATTTTTCAATACCCGTCTCATACTCATTTAAAACCTATTTTCATCACCCACTTGGGTTTTAAATGGGGTGGGCTTTAAACAGGTACAGGTTTCATTGTCATCCCTAACCATATTGAAGTGTTTGACTTGAGTAGATGGAAATAATCGTATAAACTATAAAGGCGATTTGATTTTCTTTTTTTGTTTTTTGATAAATAAAACATAAATTCATTGAAAAAAAAGTCACACGGAACTTCCAAAACATATCAAGTTCAAATGAATACAGATCTAAAATAACAAATAAATCTACCGTTTAAAAAACTAATCGCTAAGACGCTAACACACTGATTGCTCCCCTTCTACTCACCGCTGTTTCTTGATGCAGCATTTTGAAAGGAGATCCGTAGATCTAGTATAGTTTTCTTATGAAAACCACTTACCTATTATCATAGATCGTTTCCAGGGAATTGATATCCATCGAAAACCTCCCATGCAATCAATCAATAGTTCCATTCCAGATCTGACAAACATGAAATTAAATTTATTGATAACTCTCTAAAAGGGAGAGACAGTACCACCCATTCAAAAAAGGGGAGAAGCTAACTCTTACAAATGGGGAGACTAAATTTAAACTAAGAAAAGATAGTACCAAAAATATAGTAATTGAAAATATTAAGGCTTATCATCGACAAATTTGTCAATAGTAACCCCTTTTAACAAGAAGATATTAGGGTTTTCTCCAGAGAAAATTAAAAAGGGACGAAAAGAGGGAAGCGGAGGCTAGGGTAAGAACTAGGGCAATTTGATTTTCAGTTGCATGCAGATCGACTCAATTCATACGAAATTGCTAATCAGCCACCTCGAAAATTAGTCAAATATATATTTCAAATGATCACATGGAAATATTACACTTATTCATTCAAATTAGTAAAACCTAAGCAATGTTCCAATTTAAGATCAGCCCCATCCAAGTGATTCATACTTGGTAGATATATGGATACACAAATATTGTTTTAAATCGAGTAAAACAAGAATATACATATAACGGTAGATATCCAGTAATAATATGATATAACCATGTTTCATTTTTAAATTTATGAGGATCTGATAGTACTAATTAAATTTCATAGGTGTCCTGTTTTGAAATTTTGAAAAATTTTGTATGGATTTTTTAAATTGCCAATGTCTAGGAACATCGGTGGTCATAGGCGGATCTATGTGTTGGGGAGGGGTGTCCATGGACACCTTTCTCTCAAAAAAAAATTTAATGAGTTGTTTTAAATATGATTAAATTAGTATATGTGGACACCCCTAAACTAGATCCAAAAAATTTACAGATACTTTTTAAATATATCCAACCCATATATTGATATTTTTAATCTTTTTAAGCATCAAGAGTACAGTTATAAGTTGAAACTTGATAGAAAAGTAAACTCAAATTAAATGTACCTAAACCCAAATTGTTCTATCTCTCCCCCTATCTTATCTACAGTTTAAACTTTTAGTTTAATCTAATTATAATTTCTTTCATTTTTTTATTGTATTGTCTATTTTCAACTGTTTAGTTGCAATGCGTTTATGGTGCAGACTTTTCTTTAACTTGATACTAATTGATTTGAATTTGATACTATTTTTTCCCTTTTTGGTGCAAGTAATTGGTGCAGATTGCTTTTTGTAGTTGCATTTTATATTTGACATGTTTCACTTCATGTTTCAATTCTTCTTTTTTTTTGGTTTTATTGCTTTGTGCTGATGATTTATTATTTGTAAGAAATTGTTTTAATAAATATTAGGTAATTGTAACATTTTGCGTTTTCAGTACAATCTATATATCAAATTCAAAATATAAAAAATTGCAAAACAAACGTAGTAGTAGAGGTACCATAATTTTTTTATAAGAATAAAAAAATAGTTATATTATTATTACTTGGCAATTTTCCTAGTGTAGAAATACGAGACGGAACGTTTGTTAAAAAAATATTTGGAATGTTTGTACAAAATAGTATATGTATCATATAATTTCTTTTCTTATTGATATTATAAACGTTAATAGATGGACACCCCTATTCTAAACATCTAGATCCGCCATTGTCGGTCGCCCTAAACTTGTGTCCACCACTGTATGCATATATATAAAATGTTTTAGTGCTCAAAATAGAAGCTAAGAACATTATTTGTGAACCAAACCAAAATGCCCTTCACCTTTCCATAACAGTACTACAAATCTCCCAAATTATAAAAATACCCTTCATGTTTATAAATTTTTTTTACCATTACCAACTCTCATCTACCCGTTTGAAGTTTAATTGAGGTCTTATCTGGTTTTCTTAACCTTCAATATGATCGATGTGATCAGTAACAGTCGTGGTAGTGACAGCAAGACCATGACTAAGGTCGCTATGGTCCATTAAGACTCCCAGCACTATCTGTAGTGCGGATTGAACCTTTCTTCATCATCTAGGAAAAGTTTTTCGTTGTCTCTTTCTCTTCAATTGCCCAATACTCGGCTATTTTTGACCAAGAAAATTGGTGTCTTTATTGTTAAAGTTGCCAAGTAGTCTGTTCAAACTATGTTTTTGCCTAGTCATTTACTAATCAAACCAATTTCAAGAGAATCAAGTGTATTTTTTGTAATTGGAGGGGGGGGGGGGGGTTGTAATACTATTATGCAAATGTGAAATGGGGTAAATGATAATTCGAAAAGTTCATGAGTACAAATAATATTTACCAAAATCTCAAGAGGGTAAATGAAAATAATTCTTTATTATTATTATTATTATTATTATTATTATTATTATTATTATTATTATTATTATTATTATTATTATTATT
>JACYFF010031954.1:5693698-5835445 GCA_017589665.1 Selenicereus undatus | reverse complement strand
TTATTATTATTATTATTATTATTATTATTATTATTATTATTATTATTGTCACTTTCCTTCCTCTCCCCTCTATTCCCCTCAATTTGGAGGGGGGGGGGAATAAAAATGGGGTTAATGGGGGTTAATGAGGGTGAATGTGAATAGTGCCCTATCTCTTTCCTTTTGTTTATTTTTTTTTTCCCAAACAAGGAAAATAGAAGTTAATTAACCTTCTTTCCCTTCTCTTCCCCTAAGTTTAGCTCGTTAAGTCCAATCCAAACATGCAGTAACTTATATTGGGAGAACATTCCTTCCCATGCCACATCTATGATCAAAGTTCAACACTCACCAATTTCTCAATGTAGGAAATGCTATCTCCTTTGTACTTGAGCTAGACTCATTATACTTAGACTCCCTAGAGCGTAGAGGCAATGTTCATCTGATATCAATCTGTTCAAAAAAATTGCAGTTTAAAACTATATTCTTCAAACGATGAAATAAACCTAGTGAACAACATCCACATTATCATGAAGCCTAGACTTTAGGTGTGTCTTGATTATCAGCCTAGACTTTAGCATTTATGATTTAACCTTTAATTAGGGTTAAAAATTAGCCAATGACCTAGTAATTTGTGAACTTTCTTCAACCATCAAACCATTCTATTAATTCTTGGTTGCTAATTTGCTTAGCTAGCAATCAGCTGCTAAATGAATAATTAATTGTCTTCAAATATTGAATTGCTACATATATCAACCAAAATTTCACCATTTAACCGCGATGTTGATTAGCTTATGTGGTGTGTCAGAACGGGATCAGATGTGACAACTGTATTTGTAAGTTGCAAAAATGATATTAAAAAAAAAGCATATGTATAAGACAGTTTGAAGTAGCATTTGGCTTTAGACCATTACAGATAATTCAAATTTTAAATTTGCCAAAATTTAACTTTTCTGATTGTTTGCAAAATTTGACATCTGGAGATCGACAGATGATGAGTCCTCGATTAAAACTTGTAAATACAATACGCATATAGAGCAAAATAACAAACCAAGTAATTCATTGAGGAGTTGGTTAATACTTAATAGTAATGTTGTACCTCTAGCTAGCTTAAGAGAAAAATTCAAAGCAAAGGAGACAACATTCATATCTCCCAAGCAGACCTAATTAAATAGTTAAGTACAAGAAGCACCAAGGAAAGCTAGAGAGAAACAGAGAGAGAGAGAGAGAGAAACCCTAGAATGAAACTAAAAAACATAGATGGAGACAAAGAGAGTAGAGTAGAATAAGTTACAAGCTAACTAGCTAGCTAGCTAGAGTACTTGGCTTGCTTTAATTTCTCTCATAAGTAATTAATAGCTAATTTTTGACTAATTTTTCATTCATCTTAATAGGGGCCAACTCCCACATTCACATTGGTTGGAGGGGCAAGGAACCCTTCTTTCATCATCATTTCATGCTCTCCTTCCTGCATTTAAACAAAATTAATCAACACTTGTCAATAATTGGAAATATTCCAAGCTAGATTTCCAAAATAATATATTTATAAATCATGCATCTCATAATTATACATTTTTTAATTTCCTAATTTTTGAAATTTTATTATAAGAACCGAAAGTGTCTGATACATATTCAATCATCTGTATTATTTTTTAGTAAAATCAATTGAGGTAGGGTTTCACCGCCCCAAAAAAATAAAAAAATTGAGTTACAATCTCATTTGTAAGAGCTTATACATTGAGAATAATCCTAACCTCAAAAAACAAAATTTCAAAATAAAACGAAATTTATTATGAAGTCAGTCTGATAAAATAAATATGTACAATACACATAGAAATCATTATGCAAAAATTTAAAAAGAATTCTTTTTTTTTTTTCAGATACTAATTTTTTGTGGGGACACTCTTCAGCTAGAGTATCTCTTTTTTTTTTTTTCTCCATAATTTTAAATCTAAGGAGATTATATTATGGGATTATACTATTATGAGGGCATTACTAGGGTTAGGGCTAGATATATAGGGTGCGCAGTAAAAGTACCTGTTGTTGCTGGCGCACGTTAGCCTTCTTCACGGGCTGATGGTCAGGCATGAGGCCGAAATGGATGTGCGGAAAGTGGGCCCACTTTGCACATACAACCATTTTTTTTCAAAAAAAGTGAATTATTTAGCATTAAACAAAATTAATTAATTTTTTTTAAAAAAACCTGAAATTGCTAAATTTATGAACCCTAAAAAGGAGGGAGCAATCAGAGAGATGTTTACATTCTTGGCAGCAGCACTGAAGGCCTCTCTGTGGCTAATGTCTGGATTTTCAGCTTTGATTCGTTGGATCTCGTCCCTTCAAAATTTAATTTCCAAATTATTTTATCTCATCAATAATGGATATATATTAAGTAAATTAATTATATGTAATAAAGAGTACTACGATCAACCCGTGTTAGATGAGACATTCTTCCTATAAGACTTGTAAAATTAAAAAGAGTTTAATTTGTAAATTTACTGAATCACATATGTTGTCTAATGTAGAATGACGTAAAATGAGAATTAAATTAAAGGAAGATTTTGGCAATAATACTCGGCTTTTTAAAACAATTCATAAATCTTTAACAATATTTCAATTTACGGAACAAAATTATTAATTGTTTATGAAACTGTCTCATCAATATTTTTTTTTCTTTTTTTTTGAGATAGTAAATCAGAAAATGGAAGAAAAGAAGCACATACTTGATGAAGCGGTTGTAAGCAGATGGGACTCTCTGTCTCTTCTCTGGAGCTGCATTAGTACTCACCATTATATTTTGAGTACATGCGCGCATGGGATAAAAAAACACACCCAAAAAAAAAAAAAAACAGTAATCAAAGGTAATTCTGACAACTATTTTACCTCCTTTTTTTTTCCCCTGTAGTCATCAACTTCATTCAATCTCTCTCTCTCTCTCTCTCTAAATGATAACCTCATCATTCATGCCATTCCATCACCATGGTCACTTATCTCAACTGGATTTTGTATGCCCCCCTCTTGTCTCTCCTTATTTTCAGGGTAGGGCCTAACACCTAGTGTGGGCATGGCCCTCAACATATTCCTCAACCATTTTAAAAATATATATATTCTAACTCCACTAAATTAAAAATAATTAAATCATTTTCAAAAGGGTATTTTTTTTAAAAAATATAACTAATTTTAATGAGAGTTCTATTTAAATTATCCTCATTAATTGTACTTTTCGATATAAAAGTATAATAAATAGGCAAATTCCCGAGCTATGAATGATGAATTATGTAGCCAAGATAAGTTAACTCGCTCCAATTCAGTAAAATTGATTTAAAGAACAAATAATTTCAAAATTTTTAGTCAACATTTCCTTCAAGGCCAAGGCTTCAAGTTAAATGGGAAGAAAGGAGATCATAACCATGTTGAGGTATCATTTAATTTGATCATATTCAAAGTGATTTTTAGGGTTTCCATTGCCCTTATCATTCAATTTGTTTGTTCATATTTGTGAAGATAGTTGAGGATTTGGTTTGCAGTATGAAATTATGAGAAAAGGCTAATGTAGGTAGGATTTTTTATGTAAATTAAGTCCAAGAGAAGAACAAAAAGGATTAGAGCTTCGGTTTGAAGGAAGGAAATGAAGAAATTAATCAGTCCGCATGATGAAATAAAAATTAAGGCTAGAAAAAGCTAGTTTCGGAAGAAATTGCAGTACCAATGATCAATTGAAGATCACCAAAAGCTTAATTAGTCATCTTGATCTCATTGCTATTGAGATAATCTTGAGCAAGCGTTGTATAACCAAAATGTCCCCCCCCCCCAAAAAACCCAACAAAAAAGAGAACATTTGTGAGGATGCGAATAGTAATGACCATCGGATAACATCTTCAACTTATATATGTAGACTCTCTGTTTTTAAAAGATAAGATTGCATGTATCTGACTTTGCTCTTTAAATTTCTCGTTCTCTAAATAGCTTCATTAGATGGGTGATGTAAACGGGTTGTTTGGCACTTTGCCTTGTGATTATGAAGAAGGGCAATGAAGGGCACTATATATATCATGGCAAGAGAAAAGAGAATAAGAAGTTTAGGGCAAAAGTCCTAATTCACTTGATCTAGCTCTCTAATGGACAGATATCATTATCTTCTATAGCAGTATATATATTTAGCTACATTGTCATATGCTTTCTTTAATGAACAAATATGCCTTTCAAATCGATTAATCCCCCTCTCCTTTCAACCATGGGAGAAGTTAAAATCAAAGGAGACAAAAAGGGCAGTTAAACTTGATGATTAGAAAGAGCTAATCAACTGATTAAGGTACTTACGTCGATTGACAGGAGGAGGTTTAGGGATCTCATGATGATGATGATGATCAACTCCTCTAATTGTTGGCATCATTGCTTCATTCATCATTGGTTGATGATTGTTCATCATCAAATTTGGCCCCGTACTCCTCAGCTCCTCCTACAGTACAAAAAGAACTAATCTCAAGATTTAAGCTTGCAATGGGAGTGAGCCTTACAGTACAGAGTAGATTCAGATGTACATAGTCCTATCTTTTGACTACCAGATACGTACCCACAATTGTTGATCACAAAAACCCTACGGAAGTAAACACTCCCACTAAGTAAATTAAAAGAGGACATAGTTAAGTAAATACATACCAAAAGCACGCGCATATATATTTAACAAATTGGAGTAAAACTAAAGTTAGAAGATGGAATTAGTACATACCAAGAGGTTATGGGGGGAGGAGAAGAAAGAGGAGGGTGGGAGATGGAGCTGAGGATTGGTGGCAGAGGGAGGAGGCGGAGAAGGCGAAGGCGGTGAAGGGAGAAGAAGGGCACGCATGTTGACTGACAAGAGGTTAGAACAGTGCCCACATCTCACCGTCACCGTCTTGAACAAGCTACTACTTGGCACACTCACCTGCCAATTAATCACACATTCATCAAAAATTAAGAGATGCCCATTGTCGGAACTTAAGACTGTCTCAATCAAAAATTTAAATTGATAGTTGAAGATATACTCACAGCAAGGACAGTGTCACAGAAGTTGCAATGGACGTAGCAGAGCTGGTCGGAGGGGGAGGAGAGAGAGAGGTGGTCAACGACAGTAGGCGGTGTCTCCACCCCAACCCCACCACAACCACCTGAGGCACCGCTTGACGATGAGGAGGACGACATTTTTAGGTGCCTCTTAGCTGGTTTCTCTCTCGCTCTTCAAACTAGGTAGCTCTAGCTACTTTTTTGGGACTGAGATTTGATGGTGATGATGATCACTTGTATATATATATGGGATTGATTGATAGGATTGATGGGATTGATTGATGACGGGTGATGTTTTAATAAACTATTATATAGACACAAATGTTGAACCGACTTTAATTTTCCCCTTTTCTTTTGGGGTTTTTTTTTTTTTTTGGCTTATGGGGATCTACAAGAGCAAATAAGTGATGAGAGGCACAGGAAAAGGTGGAAGAGGAAGGGGGCATATGTGTGGATATATGTGTGATGATGATGACAATTATATAGTACGAGTTACAGACAACCCCCCCCCCCCCCGAATTTTTATTTTTTACCCTTTCCTGGAAAGTTTGTGTGTATGTTCTTGTCCTTAGACTGTCTTTAGGGTTTGATTAGAGCTCTAAGTTTTTTATATATGGAGGATAATCATTGGGATGATTACTGAGAATTGGGAGTTAATTTTGCATTTCCGTAAAATGTAGACAACAAGTATAGTAACTGCAAAGTTATATATACTTTAAGTTTTTTTTCGTGTTAAAATAAAAAATTTTGATTATTTGAACATATTCAAGTTCACAAGGATTTGGGTAAGTTGGGGGATAATATCAGTGGAAATTTGGTATTTTTAAGATTTAGTATTCTCTAAGTTCTTGTTTTAACTTACACCTTCTTGTTTCGTAAATCTTGCTACACCTCCTTACACCTTCTTACATTTTCTTAGATCTTCTTAGATCTTCTTAAATCTTCTTATATATTTTTTGTAGCATTCAACTTATCATCTTTTTTTTCCTCATATTTATAGAAATATGCGTATATATTTTTATATACTACAAATATGAAAAATCCTATAACTTTTTTATGAATATAATATTTGCATAAGCATAAAAACATAATTTAACAATGTGAATTAACATTTGAGTTTCGACATGAAGCATATATTCCATTATAGAGAAAATAAGTCAACATATTTTAAAATTATAATATAAAAATTGCATTTATTTTTAAATTTTGACATGAATCATGCATAAAAGTAGTCAAACCGTAGGTGATAGAAGCTTTTCAGCTATTTCATCCATACATTTATCCACACCAACTTAGTTGTTATCATCGTACAATTGAACATTAGATTGAATTGAATTCCAAAATGTTTGATTCAAATAGGATTTCATTTTTAGGGTTCTATTTAATTTTCTTGAGAAAAATTTTTATTTTTTAAATCTGCTTATAGCGTCTATCCATGAGGTTGAGAATTATCACAGCCCAGACACAATGACGCAATTATTAGGGGCATGCTTTTATGAAACTAATTTTAATGCCAAAAAATCACTTTAAATGTGGAACATATTTGGTTGAACATATTTATCGGCTTGAATTTATCTTATTAATAGCTAATTGACTTATTTAAAGGCTATTTTCATTGATTATGTTATTTTAATATTATTTTTATTATCCAAAATTATAATTATAAAAAATAATTTTTTGTAATGTTAAAATATAATTTGTAAAGGTGATGATATAAAATTTATTTCATAAATATAAGTGATACATGTAATTTATTTTCAGGAAATAGTTTTTTCACAAGCCATACATCAGAGACCAACAATTATACATACTTATCTAAGAATTTTACTATACAACTTTTTAATAATTCAACAGCTCCTTACATCTATCTTTATAGTTTCTTAGAGCTCATCACATCTTCTCAGAACTTCTTGCATGTTCTTACAACTCGTTATATTTTCCTACAGTTTACAATTGCCTCTTATCGTGAAAAGGAACAGGCGCGAAGGAGTTGTTCTTATAGTTGCATCTTATAGCTTACAGTTTCTTACAAATGTATCTTACAGTTATATCTTACAATTGCATCCTATCTAAGGGCCTGTTCTTTTTCACAAGAAGATGCAACTGTAAACTGTAAGGAGTTGTAAGAATTGCAAAGAAGTTGTAAGAAGATGTAAGAGCTAAGAAATTATCAAGAGCTATTAGAAGCTATAAGGATAGATGTAATGAGTTTTTAAATTATTAAAAGGTTGCATAGTATAATTTTTATATAGGTATGCATAATTGTTGCTCTTTAATATATAAATTGTGAAAAAAAATAATTTTATGAAAGTAAATTACGTGAATCACTAATATTTATGAAACAAATTTTACATCACTAAGTAAATTATATTTAATGTTATAGAAAAATGTTAATTTTCTACAATTATCATTTTGAATGATGAAAAAAAATACTTAAATAACATAATTGATGAAAATAAACTTTTGAACAAATGAATCAAATAACAATAAAGTAAATTCAAGCCAACAAATATGTGAATCAAATATGTTCTACACTTGAGGTGGTTTTCTGGTGTTAACATTAGTTTCACCTCCCTATACGAATTTTTTTTTAAAATTCTCAAAAAATTGAATAGAACCCTAACAATGAAATCCTATGTAAATTAAACATTTTAAAATTAAATTCAACTAAGTATTGAATTGTATAATGATAGCAACCAAGTTACCATGGATAACCTTAGGGATAAAATAGCCGATATGCTTTCGTCACCTACAGTTTAACTATTTTTGCATATGATTCATGTCAAAATTCAAGCGTAAATATGATTTTTGTATTATAATCTTAAAACATATTGACTTATTTTCTCTATGATAACATGTATGCTTCATGTCGAAAATTAAAAATTAACTCGCATCGTTAATTCTAATTTTTGTTTATACAAATGTTATGTTTAGAACAAAATATCTAAGTTTTTTTCATATTAGTAGTATATACAAAACATATATACGTATTTGTATAAATATGAGAAAAAAAGTAATTGACAAATTGAATGTTATAAAAAATATATAAGAAAATTTAAGAAGATGCAAGAGGATGTAATCAAGGAGATGTAAGACACTATAAGAATTACTTAAAACTGTATGGAATTGTAAGAAGTGGTAAGGAATTATAAGTTGTAAGCTAAATCCTCCTAATCGCAGGATAGAACAAAGCCTAAATGGTTAGTTAGATTCAAACCTTAACACATGAAAGTGATAGGTAGCATTATGATCATTCTACCGTTATGATTGTTGGTTCTTAAAATAACTTTTTCAACTTATTCTTAAGCCTAGTTATACTGAGTCTACTCAAACCTAAAAGAATATGATTAATCTTTTTTTTTAAAAAAATTGGCCTAGTTATTACACCCTCAGCTGATCATTGCTAACCAAAATTTTTTGTGCAAAACATGCATGACATGAAGTTAAGGATGATGGCGATAGATTGAATTCGGATTAGATTTATGCATATCTGAATTTGAATCTAATTAGTTTTTATTTTGGAACAAATTTGATCTAAGGAAGTTTGACCTCCAATTCGATAAGAATGATAACATTGGACTAAATACGACTCCGATCAATTAAATTTATTTTTCCATTTTTGTATTATATGATGTCGAGGTTGATTGTCAGTCTCAAGTCAATAAAGAATGTGAGCAAACAATGGACGCCAAATTTGGATATTTGACCGTGAAGCACGAGAAAGAGGGAGGCAGGAGGAAGTAGAAGTTCAATCTTCAATTGATAGCAGTGGCACATCAGCATTCTTCCCCATCGGAGATGAGGAAAGGCAGTCAGACGACGAGGACATCGGCGCTCCGAGGAGGGCAAGGCAGCTGGGGGGAGGACATAGGAGTGTGGCTAATGCAATGGGAGTGTGGTTAGAGTTATTAGGTTCCACATTTCTCAAATTGTAAAAAATAAAATTTGGATTTGATTATCCAAAAAATATATTCGGATTGGAAGAAAATTCATATGAATTAACTTTCTCTCTGAATCCAATCCAATCCGACACGAATTTAGGTTGTTTTTTATTTGACTCAAGTCAAACTTCTCCATTTTATATCCAAATAAGATTATCTGACCTCAATTGGATTTACTTTACGTCAAATTCATTTGACTAACATCTGATTATTAATCTTATGATTAATTCGACCTTTCAGTACCTATCTACTATACTTTCACACCACTATATATGTTGTTTTTCCTCTACATATAATTCTTAAATTTATTTTCAAAAAAATAAATTGGGTCAATGTGCTTACTATAAATGGACTGTATGTGAGTAAACTTACTAAGGTACTTGCTGAAAATCAACATATATAGACCCTAACATTATGACCTTAACATGGAATTATTATACAAAATTAATTAAAAAAATTGGGCTTTAATTTTCCCTTTTTTTGCCATTTTTGAGTTCTTAATATATTAAAGTACATATATATAATAACTAAATAAAAGCAGTTGACATGTGGATACCTATAAAGGGTTTTGAGCAGTGTCTTTAGTGTAGAGCTTCAGGTTCAGCTTCTTCAGCTGGTATATGAGTTCAGATCATAGCATGTAGGCTGTAGGTTTTAGGTAGCTAACCCTTTAATTTCTCTAGGGTTTGTCTAGAGAGAGAAATATCAGCTAAAATGTGAAGGTGAGATTTAATTTTGGGGAAGAAATTAAAATTGAGTGGTTGGCATTCCCGATAATGAGAGAGAGAGAGAGAGAGGGAGAGAGAGAAAAGGACGTGTGCATGCTGTATGAAGTAACTTTAATTGGCTCATTCACTTGTTGTTTTCAACCCCAACCCTACCCAACCCTACCTTCCAATCAAAACACTTGTGATTACCCTTCATTTATGTTGGTGTCACGGTGATTGTGGGGTGCTATTTGTGCTTCTAGCTAGTTAATTACCTTCACTTCTTAGAGCATCCGTATTGCAAGGCTCATGAGCCAAAAATTTGGCTCACGGTCCAAGCAATACCATGCATCAGTGATCCGCTTCGCTCGCCCTACGGTCCAGCTCATGGCCATGATCCGCTCCCCACACATTCTCTCTCTCTCTCTTTTTGCCAACTAAGCATTTAAAAGTCTAAAGCCCAATAATATAGTAGTAGTGGGGTTTATAAAATATTATTTTATTTGGTGATCCAAGTTGGTGATCCATAGGATGTAGAGAAGAAAAAAAAGTTGGCTTGTGAGATGATGTGGAGGTTGTGGGCCCCCACTTATGATCCAAATTTTTGGATCACCAATGCGGATGCTCTTAAGTAACTAGCAATTACTGCAGCTGCATCATGCAGTGTCAATTCCGTATAAATATGACTAAGGTCATGTTCTATTTTGCATTTTTGACAATTTAGCTAAGAGTTTACATCGCCTTACATGTTCTTACATCTCCTTACATCTTCTTCCATCCCATATAGATTTTCTATAACATTCAACAACTCCTTACAGCTATCCTTACATCTTCTTACAGCTCCTTACATCTTCTTACACCTCCTTACATCTTCTTACAACTTTTTTTATCTTCTTACGGCTCCCTGCATCTTCTTACGGCTCCTTACAGCTCCTTACAACTTCTTGCATCTATTAGCTGTATTTAAACGCGAAATAGAACAAACCCTAAGAAAGATTTAGTATGGCCCTGTTTGACAAACAGTTTTTAGGTATTTATGTTATCTGTTAGCTATTTGAACTAGCTACTTATATTAGCTATTTGAATTAGCTGTTTTTAGAAAAAAAGTAATTGTTAAAAACTAATTGTTTCTAAAAAATATGTTGATAAATTTTCAATTATGTCCTTATTTATGAATTAGTTTTTAATCAAATGTGGTGTAATTTTTTTCAACTTGTAGATAATTATATCATTTCCACAAAAAGTTCTTTTTAAAAGGCTAATGAGAATAGTTTTTTCAAAAAGAACTTTTTAAAGTCAAACAGTTATTGTAACAACTTTTTACCAAGTATCATTTGACTATTTGACTAGGTCAAAATAGCTAAAATCATCCCAAACAGCTATTTTTTTTTGCTCAAACAACTGTTCTTATCAAACACTTACTATGTATCATTGTGTGGTGCCTTTAATTTATGCTTCTAATTAATTACATTCACTTCTTAATACCTTTAATATAGGAACAACTACTCTAATATCATACAACGTGAATTCTATCTGATTGAGATTAAGATATATTCAACATGTCTATATTTAACTATGTACGTGTATATGTGTATACATACATACATAAGTACATACATACATATATGCACACATATGTGTGTATAAAATTTGGATATCAAAACTCAAGTGCACGGTCTAATACCTTCAAGTAAACAGTTAACCATATTTGGGTAATGTTTGGTTGGATGTAATGTAATGATAATGTAATACAATCAAATTTGCAATGTAATCATGATTACTTAGTTTGTGGTAATCATAATTATAAAATAGTTCTTTTATTGGAACATTCTCATACAACCAAACAAGGTAATGAAAATACAGTTACAAACTTGATTGCATTATAAGGTTAATTACACCTAACCAAATATTACATTGGTATATATATATCGTGAAAACATCATCTGCCATAAATTGGATAAAATTTATAGTTAGATATGTAATTAGTCTTATTTAATCATAATCCATCTCTGATGCATATGAAATATCTTTTCTTTTTTTCTGGCCAAGATAACCTAACAATTCCTTGAGGTTCAATCACAACCTTCCTTTTCATTTCCTATGGGTTCAAAGCAGCAAAATATGCCTAAATAAATTATGAATTTGACAAATAAAGGTCGTGTTTAGTAATCAATTATTAGTTATTAGTTATTAGCCGTTCACTATTAACTAATTGTATCAGTTGTTTGACTTAGCTTATTATATTAGCTGTCTCTGAAGAAAAATATTTGGTAAAATTAGTTGTTTCTAAAAAGCATACTTGGTAAAATTTCGCTTGTACCCATAACCTAATTTCATTATTTTTTTAACAATACAATTGTTTTTATTGCATAATTTTTTTTCTCAACATGAATTATGAATTATAAATTGTGACTTATGAAATATACAAAACTACATTTATATCTTCACCAAAATTTGATATTTATTATCACAACAGTTTTGTTTAATGTTAATTTAAATTTTCTCTTTAGTAATATATAATTGAAATTTATATGAAATAACAATATTTAGCACATTGTACATCTCAAAAGACTAATTAACCTACATTATTTATAAAATTGAAGAAAATAATTAAATTAAAATCATTAATTTCTTGGATGCAAATTTTCAAGGATGTTCACCTTCCCTGAGTTGTTGTCTTCTCTAAGTTGTTGAGTTAAAGGAGGATGGGAGTGGATACGAGAAAGAAGGGAGAATGAGCAAAATCAACGAATAAGCATCATATTAGTAAAGGAGTAGGGTTTTTATTTTGAATATAATTTTCTCAAAAAGACATGGACAATATGGTGATTTTGATATTAAATAATAAAAAGTTCTCGCAAAAGTCTCATCCAATGAGCTTTTTATGAATTAGCTTTTTGAGCACAAAAATCTTGTACAAAAAACTTTTTAATCAAACAACTCAAATAGTTTTACCACCGTCAAACAGTTAATATCCCAAAAGTTCTTTTTGGCTTCAAACAATTATTTACCAAACAATGCCAAAATTTCCAAGTTTATGATTGATTTTGCTAGAAGTCTCTATAATAAGCAAAAAGGAGTCCCTGGTCGTTTCCTCATATATTGGTCCCCTCTACACCTTTATTTATCATTGATAACCAACAATAGGAAGACAAACAAGCAAAAGAGTCAATATTATTTATGACTTGTATGGTTGAGTACAATCAAGATTATAACACAATTCAAGTAAGGTAATGTATATAGTACATCTCAGAGTACGTACTCTACCTTGCCCCGTATATATATATTTTTCAGCGTCTATTATTTATCATATAAATAATTTTTAACCTATGGTGTTGGCATAGTTTGTGGGATTATATACTTTTAGAAGTATGATATAAGCTTTATTCAAACAACAATAAGGTCCTTATCATTTGTCAAATTTTAACTATAATTATGCAAGTATAGTTGTTGTGATTAAAGTTAGCAAGTGCAATTACAACAAATGTATAGTAGTGTGCTAGCCACAACAAGGGTAGGTCATTATCTATAATTCCCTTCGCCTTTATCCCTTTGCTCTCCACAACCATCCCTAACCGGGTTGATTTGATACTCATCGCCTTTGCCTCTCCTTATGTCTTTTTCTGCCTACGCTCCTCATATCTTTTCCTGTAACACGATCAATGGTTATGTTCATCAACAGCATTTGATACATCGTGTCAACATTGCCTGTTGAGGTGCGAAACGTTGGACTTAGATCCTTGATGTGGCCAAATAAGGCACCTAGCATAGCTAAGCCATATATGAGAACTAAGTCTTGTGATACCACATTGAATGTAATCCAAGAAGGTAAGAAGTCTAGAGTACCATACTAAGTGCCAAGTAGTTGAGGAAGCCCTCTAATTATAATCGAGTTGCTTTCATAGGCCAATGGATCAACTAACAAGTCACAAGAGAAGCCCTTGGCCATACGGCCATACGGCCATACTATCCTTGTTAACTTTCTCTGTCTTGCAACCATCTCATGAGAGAACTCATTATGGTCCCTTTCTTAGTGTAATTAGTCAAGAATATTAATAGGACTTGCATCCAAAGTGTGGCCAGCAATGATACTATATGTGATCAAGGATTAATCAAGCTTTAAATGCTTCAAAATCCCTAATCTCCTAAGACATCATTAACCCAACATCCTTATCCATTGTGGAGATATACTGTCTTCTATCTCTGTCCCAAAGGCACATAGGTGACAAACAAGGAGAGCATGCATGGGCAGATGAATCAAAGAGCATTTGCAGTGTGTGACTTGCGTTCCAACATGCCGGTCCTACATGTCACTTGTCTCTTTGGTAATTGATGCTGGGTAATATAACACGCACGCAGAATTCTACACGCGGTCCATCTTTTTTGTTTTTGTCTTTTTGCATTTTTTCTTTTTGTTGGTAATACATAATTTTTTAGGTGATTAAAAAAAAGAGTTCTGTCTTACAAGGTGAGTCCATGATAAATATTTTTATTGCGTAATCAAAATTGAAGTTTTATAGATTGGAGAAGTAATGAAATGCAAGTTAGTTTCAATTTTTTGAAATCAGGCTGAGAACACTCTAAATCAAAAACTTCCAATGTCCAATTGATTATTATTTGTGGTATCTGTTTGACTAATAAATAACTCATGGAAAATGAAAACTATGTACTTGTCTCTTTATGCTTTGTTTTGTGGGTCTCTTGGAATCAACCTTTCTACAGACAGGATTGCTGGTAGAAGTAAGGTTGCTTACATATGGATCTCCCTAGACCCCACGAAAGCGAGATCCATACTAGGAGTTGTTGTTGTTGTTGTTGTTGTATGCTTTGATCTTTGTCTTTTTTCTGAGATATGCATGCATTTTAGAATTCAACTTAAAAAAAAAAAAATCTTTTGTAGGGTTTATATTGACTTATGAGAAGTCGCTATAGATTTTAATGAATTTTTGTCCTTGCTCCAATAATTTATAGGTAACAGTGCATGGTTCATCAGACAACTAGCATTCATAAAACTCCATAAATATATCATGCACATGTTTTTGAAGATCCTTTTGACATTGTATATCTATCACAGATTTGATTCACGGAAAATTTCTTTGCCAAAAACACCCAGCACTTCGTAAATTAATCCACCTGAGGAAGTTGGGACCTCTGATGCATTACAACTTTACAAGTTTTTGCAATCTCAGCTTAAGGGAATCCATTTGATCTTATATTATGTGATCATATACAACAAGTAGAAGAATTAAAACTAGCAAAGTGATCATACAGAGTACAACCATATTTCATAATTACCTTAGTCTTTACTATTATACAGCCCTTATGTAATCGTATACAAAAATGATAACAACTTCCAATGTGAATCTTATTTTCATAGGGTTTATAAGATATAGATATAGGCAAACTTAACTCTATAAACATTTCTGCAAGCATACAGACCAATCTCAACAGACCCATATGAACAAACAGGTACAAATGCAGTATATGTGTCATTGACTATATCAGAGACAAAGCATTGATATGTATCAACTAATTTAATTGGTGAAATATTTAAGATTGGAGTATATCGCATCAACGTTAAATTTTCCTTACAGTAATACACTTCTAAGCCTTCTTCAAACCAAAAGTACAAGAAAAAAAATAATAAAAAGCTATGCATATCTATTTTAGGGGCTCAAATCACTTTTTCGTATATATGATATAAAAGATCGTACATTACAATTTCTAGTTAGGTTAAATGACCAATCGTCCCAGTGCAAGTAAATATTTTTAAATGTGATATTTCTTTCTACCTCAGTGAGATCATTCGCGACGTGAATATACATCATATTGTTCGAGGGATCATTCATCTGAATTTTTCGTTCAATTATGATGTAACAAAGCTAATTAATTTCCTTGTTAAATATAACTCTTCACATTAACCATCAAGAAATCATCGATTCGCTAGCTTATAATTTCCACAAAAATTCTAAATGCAATTTTATATTTAAAATGTCATTAAAGGATCAAATAGAGTACATTGTCCCTTAAAATTGAGTCCAACATATAAGAAATTATCCATGCATCTAGCATTTTACTTTAAGTATATAGAATTGTAGTTGTCCCATCAAGCAATGTGACCCAAAACATTCCATTCGATGTCACCCATATACAGGAGGAGATGGGGTTGGAAAAAATAGAGGGGGGATGGTGGGGGAAATTATTATCCAGCAGATAATTATAGAGTAATTATTACCCAATTTCATGCATTCCTGAGAAAAAAAAAAGTACTTAAAAAAGCTTCCACTCTTTGCCGATGTGATATGACTACTCAGTCTCTCTCTCTCTCGAGACACAGAGAAAAGTTAATGGGTTGTCAGTGTTAACTTTATTATTATAAAAAAAATAATCCCCAGGTTCTTTTTTTGCCATTTATTTTTATGTAGTAAAAATTTGAAATTTAATTATTTTATTTGATTTTAAAAAATTTGAAAGAGAAATTAAAATGAAATTTTGTAGGAGAACATGTAATTATATGACTAGAAAAGTACAAGTTAAATTGAATAAAAAGGCCTCCATGTAAAGCACATATTTGTTATATGCGAGGTACAGTTTTTTAGTGTGTTATCGAAAAAAATGCATCTAGTTTATGAGATAAAATTTTATTAATTTTGACAATTGTGTTGTCGTAAATCATAAAATGTACACTACAATATGAAAAGATAAGAGCTAGATTTGTCGTCTAGAGATATTCATGAGGTACTTGTACTGACCCTCATGAGGTTTGAAACATTAATTGATGTAGCATTAATATTTTAAGGTTTAATTATATCACATTTGGAATTTAGTATTGTATTATTGAAATATTACGCCAACAAATATGTAAAAAAGGGATGTTATGGACCGACTTGTCCGTCTTTTAATATTGCTAGCATAATCATTTTCTCTTTTTTGACTGAAAATGTGGGTAAGAACAAGATAGAGAGTTAGAGAGTGAGAAATAATAATTGTTGTCCATCCTTTTAGTCTGTCAAACTAAAAAGAGTGTGTTGCAGTATTAATATATGGGTATCGATCCATCACTTCTCATTGGTTATATATATTCACCGGAGTAATTTTTCAATAATACAACACTAAAATTACAAAGGTGGTAAAATCAAACCCTAAAATATCAATATCATATTTATAATGCATAAAACCTCAGGGCTTAGTCCAAAGTAAATATTTTTAAAAATAAGGATCACATATAAATATTCTAGAGACCATAAAAAGTCATAGTAAATAAATGTTTTTCAGAGTTGATAGAGCAAGTCTTGTATTTCTTGTCCTTGTGATGTAGCTTTCATCAATTCAAGTGGCCTACTTGTCTTATGAGCATTCACAACTTTTTTAGAACTTAGACTTACCACATCATCAAAAGTTTCACATTTTCTAGAACTTGTATTTCATCACTTTTTCAACCAATGGAACTCAGGCGTGTTGCCCCACGTATCCCCCCCCCCCCGCGTGTGTCACTGGACTGAAACTTTGAAGTTCCACTTTATGTGAAACTTGGGCCCCACCCATTGGAACACGTGCCAATGGGTGGGAGTGCTCTAAGCAACGCAGATTTTCCCCAGCAATATTATTATGGGTCCTTGATCCCTTCCTTGGCCCCTCCAAAAAAAATCCAAACACACGCACACATCTATGTTAGTTAAGACCATTGTTTCACCCATGGTCCAAGCACATATGATCATTGTTAATTTTACGAGTTTCGACAGACGGAATATTCTCTAATGATCAAATGATTTGATTTTATAAGTCGGTTATTCTTATGAAAACAGTCTTTATTTGTTATGGGTCGAGAGTTGGTCCCATCTAATGATCCACTCTCTTCAAGCTATTTGATACATTAAAATAAAAAAAATTATATAGACCTTTCATTTTATAATTGGTTTTGATAATAAATAATTAGAGATTTTAAACCATATAGTAAGTACATATTCATTCCATGGAAACATGTTGGCCTTTTACAAGCATTAAATTTAGTAGGCTTAAATTTCTAGGTCACAACTATCACCATCAAATATCTAATTTTTATGTTTTTTTTTAAAATTTTTTTTTTGGGTTGTATGTGTGATGGATAGTGTGCTGGTAAAGCTGAAGGCATGGTTTGGAAAATTACTCATAAAGGTAAATTGTCTCCATGCACAGTTACAAAAGGAGTCATTGTGGTCCTTGTACATTGGGGTATGGTTTGCATGCTTGTCCTTGTCTACCCTTATTCATAAAGAATATTAATTATTGGCATTATATTTCTAGCCATCTATATGTCTATGTATTTTTTTATTTATTTTTTGCACTTCTTCTAAATGCTCAAATCCCTATACATAAACTTATTATTACTCCATCATGACCATGCATAGTAATGAAACCTTAAAGGAGTGGGTGGTATTGTGCCCTAACTCACACAATAATTCATATATACATGCATGCCCCTAGGAATGGTTCATTGGATTTGCATTGGATTAATTTTGCATAAATATACTTACATTAATATATGGATTAGTTTAAATGATTTGGTATTTATTTCAGCCTCTCTACAAGCAAGAATGTCGGCAGCGGTAAGATTGTCTACATCTAGATTTTCATAGACCCCGTAAAAGTGGGACCTATGCTGGAAAGTGTTGTTGTTTTGTTGTTGTGATTTGATACACATTTTCTTAAGATCTCAAAATTGAATCTTGTCAATATAAAAAGATCAGTTTTAAAAGATTTTTATTGTTTACAAACTAGTAATTAGCTCTATTCTAATTAACTTAGAAGAATCAAGGAAATTTATATTTGCTTTTTTAATTGGGCTCTTTTTTCCTGCTCATATTCAATATAAAATGAAGTTACATGTATACATGTTACAAATTAGTTATTACCAAATCTTGTCTTCCAAATGTTCAACTAGAACCTCATGGCCTCGTGGGTAATGTCTCTTTGGAGACATCCATTAATTTTAAGAATATTACTGTTATCATTTCTCAAAATTTAAATCAAAATAGGTTGGTCTAAACGATTGAACATTTAATTTTATTAAGGTATCAGGTCTAAATATTTTAAATAAAGTGAAATTGTGATGGAAGACGTATGTATACCCTTTATGAGTTAACAATAACTCAATTAAACTAATGAACTAGGATCAAAGCCAAAAGAATCATTTCTCAAGAATATCTATTCATTGGATTACGTCCGATCTGTTTGTTTGACCCAGTTTGATTATCTGTCTTTTAATTAAATATATATTAACTAGCTGAAAGTTAATTGAAAACTTAAAATTACCCAATTAAGAGCCGAATTCACCATAATATTAATTTCTGGTTCCAAAATTATCCTGAATCAAACTAAATGACCCTTTTTTTAAGATCTAAATATATGTGTGAAATTAAAACAAAGTTAATAAACTACACTAATTAAAGCTGAATTTGATGAGCTGGGTAAGAATTTGTTGGGGGTTTCAAGTTTCAATGTGAGCAAAGCAAACAATAGCTGGAGAGAAAAAAACATTATAGGCCTGCTGGCAATTGTACAAGTGAGTAGATACACATGCAGTGCAGCTAATGCTTTCAAATTCAATAGCTTTACTTAACTACTAACTTACTACATAGCAGCTCTTTCTCTGCCACAATGCATGCAGTCTTCTGCATGGTAAAATCACCAATACCCATGCCACTGTAAAAAAAAAATTAAAATTAAAATTTATTTATTTACCTCCAAAAATTAAAAAAAAAAGGACATCTCTAGCTTCTTGTTTGTTTATGTGCAGGCATATTTATTTTTCCAGTACATTAACACCAAAAAAGTTAATTAATTATGTGACCAGCAGTATTCATAAAACCATCATGTATTAAATTTGAATATGTCAAAAATTTATGCAGGCCTCATTAAATCCATGATTGGCGTATATGATGAAAGTTAGCCAATATGGATTTGGTGATGCACCCTCTTCTGATCTCTCTCTTCCTCTTCATCACTGGAATTGGAAATTCTCTCTGTTTTTTTTTTTAATTGTTCTAATATTATTATATTTTTATATTTTGGTGCTTTGATTTCCCCCCTTTTGAAACATTTGATCCAACAAAAAGGACAATAATATCCCTATTTAATATGTTCAAATGTTAAGAGATGATAAGATTTAATTTTTTTCCGACTAATTATAAAAGCTTATCATTATCATCTAGCACAAATCGACAATTAGTCATATTATATAATTATAGTTTTAGTCCCTAATTACCATCACTTATAATTAGCACAGATTAGAACATGTCATTAATGTTAATTAATAATAAGCTACTGGTAACAAGTTGAAAAGAATATATGCAGCTTAATTGGTCTTAAAAGATAGTGCATTGTATATGGAATATGTTGAAAAGTCTCTAAGCCTACACATACCATCATGTGATTTTTATCTTATCCTATTTGTCTTGCATTGACTATAAAAATGTATAATGTCACCTTTTGAATTACTACCTATAATAATAAAACCTGTCATAAGATACAACATGTAATGTACTAATGTCCTTCGATATAACATGTAATGTACCTTTGTTGGAGCATGTACGTATTATAGGTCAAATATACACAATCTTATACATGTAGTATATATCTTCTTAGCAAACTTTCTTCCATTAAGGAATGTGAATGTGTTTTCCCAATTAGGTCATACATGTAGTAATATAATTAATTCTTGAAATTCAGTTGAGGAATTGAATCCATCAATTGATCAAGATACAACAATGTATATGACACTTCAATTCATATGTAACTTGTTGTGGTCACATATGGTGCGTCTTATTCTAAAGAACATATGAGTGGATCTTACACGAGGCTTCTTGATAACATTCATTAGAGCTTTGTCTAAATAAAAATCTCATAATCAAATTTCAACATCCTCAATCGATAACTTGATCTCTTAGTTGTGACCATCTATCTACAGCCAACAGCTATAAACACAATTGTGTTTTGTTTTTTTTCGAAAGAATCTTTCCCTTTTGCACTCAAAACACACACAATTGAATGCATACTCCACCAATAATCAACGTTATTCATTCATTTCACCATCAAACGACTCCATAACACAACCCTAGATATTCAATTTGTGGATATAGAGTGAACCAAACTTTAGGATACTAGACATTCAATGCATGCTTGATGCTTGTGTAAATCTAAAAATTGGGCCGTTAGCCACCTGATGTTTTTGTCTCCTTTTGGAAGCAAATTAATTAATTAAATACATGCTTGATGCTTGTGTAAACCTAAAAGAAATACATGCACCAATCATTAGCTTTATGCCTTTACATTAGTCACATCAGATCGATATGATGTTGCATACCATCTTATCTTTAGATTTGAGTCAAATCGATTGAGATTGTTCCTAGTTTATTTGATCCACTTGCACTTGAATTTTGATGAGAGACTGATAGATATGTCTTCCTTCCTCTTTATTTTAAAGAAAATGAATTGAAATAAAATGAATTGACTCGATGTGTAATATCCAAAAACATAATACAGAGAATAAAGGTCAGATTTTATAGAATTATCGGTATCACCATATGCCCTAGGTCCTAGCTAGGTAACGGTGAACTTCAAAATTACGATGTAAATTTACTACATATTCTTTCTCTGTATGTGTCAATATTAGAATTATCGATTTACTGGACTTCGTAATCTTATCATTCCTCAAATAAGAACTTCAATATGATACTTTTTAAATTTTAGTCTAATTTATCAGGATTGTTCTAATCATGAGGAACAAATAAATATGTTCTCATCAACTCTGAATTGCTTCTATATGTAATACTTAGAATATACAATTAAGGGTTGCAATTTCATAATATGGATTATATCCCCATTTATTTTATTTTGCTAGAGTCAAGCTACTATGAACTCAAAAAGAGGTATATTTTTAACCTATTATAGTTTGATTGAAAATGACCAATTCAAAAAGCATATGATTTATGCTTACCAGATGTTAGATAGATGTCCATATCTGATTAAGGAAATACTTAGCTCCTGTTCGATGAAAGGTTTTTGAGTTTAGGTATAGGGATAGTATCATATATTTCTATATCTTATGTTTAGTTAGGTTGTTTTTTTTTTTTTTTTGGAATCAAAACTATATTTCTGGTGGAATGACTAACCTATGAGGTATGAATTTTACATATTATTAAATCCCTCTTGCCTCTTGAATTTATATATATGAGCTTATATTTTTAGATATTATTTTTAACTTACATTGAATACATGTACGTTCCTAAATTGAATCAAACAAGTTGGACCCGAATCAAAAACTATTCCTATATCGCATAGATTCATTTTAGATTCCGATCCTTTCCATCCCCCCAACAAAAAAAGGGGCCCTTAGTTTGAACACACATCCAATTTTCTCATCTGGATCCTATATATTATATATACTTACCTTTATTATTTGATATCATGTAATATTTATCTAAAAAAAAAATCATTAATCAAGGCAGGCCCCATGAGAATCTAAAATTAAAATAAATCTTTAGGAACATATTTTCAAGAATTTAATTGAAATTTAGCTGTTTGATTTATGTGGCAAATTTTGAAGCAAATGTCAGTGGGTATGTATCTATTTCATTAAAACAGTGCACCAAATTCAAACTGTGGGCTATTTGAGATGCACCACCCTAGTCTATGTCCCTTGGTAAGCAAACCCAGCAGAAACTTGTGATTGAACCACTAGATCTATATTTATGTTTTTATTTGTACATGGCTAAAAGGTAATTGATGGAAATTCCATCCAAAAAAAAGGAAAAAAAAGAGTTGATGAGTATTTGTATATAACATTAATAATGATAATAATAAACACAAATGTATTCAAATCCAATATCCTGAAAGTCATGGGAGACATTTACTTTAATTCACTATAATCCAAGTTGGAAAAATGGTTTAAACTTGTCTTTTTCAGCTAATTTGATTACGGACGTATAATAATAAATTTGATGCATTTTTATTTATCTTCTTTTGTAATAATAAACACAAATATATTAAATTTAATTGGGTGAATGTGCTGTGTGGCATGTACGGACTATGGATAGCCAAAGAGCTTCTAGCCTGTGTGGTTAGAAGTGTCTTGACCACCTTTCCCTCTAGGTTTGGTTCTAGATGGTACTGTAATCACAAATTACAAAGATTGAATTTTTATAGATTCAATTGGGTTACAATCTCTATAGATACAAACTCCTCTGATTCTTTCTCTCAAGGATGGATTTTCCAACCCTTGAAACAAAGGGGGTGGGGACCTATTTATAGGAAAACCCCTCCTCCTAAGTCAAGACAGGCCTTGACTTGGGTTTTGGGCCTTGACCTGGATTTTGGGCCTTTCAATCAGGCCTTACCCTAGGCTACCCGACTTTCATTTGTTTGACTTTGACTTTTAAGTTTTCCGGGCTTGAACCGAGCATTGACTTGGAAGTCGCCTCGAGCTTTAACCGGACGTTGACTTGAGAGTCGTTTTTGATGTTTTGACTTGTGAGCCGATGTTGACTTTGACCTTTGACTTTTGACTTTCACTTTGACTTTTGACCGCGCCATCACTTGAACGTCGTTCGGGCTTTTAGGTCGTGGCTTGACTTGGTAGTTGTCTTGAGTCTCGATTTGGGTTTTGACTCGAATTTTAACTGGACCCGGACTTGATAGTCAGCTGAGCTTCATTTTGGGCTTGATCTGTAAGTCTTTGGGCTTAATTCAATTAATTAAAAGAGTTGACCCAATTAACTAATTGAATTTAATTTTGGTACGGCACGAACAAATTTTGAGTGCCTACAGGTACAGAATATGTGCCTTACGCATGAGTTTGTGGGTGTGCCTTGATTTCTAGGCTTTATGCTCAGGCTTTGGCATTCCTTATCCAACAACAACAACAACAACAAACTCCCAGTGTGGGTCTTGCTTTCGCGGGGTCTGGGGAGATCCAGCTGTAAGCTGTCTTACCTCTACTGGTATTCCTACCTCATAGAGAGGTTGATTCCATTTGGCATTCCTTACCCCTTTTGGCCTATTAAGGCCCATTGAATATCCCTGAGGTAGGAGTACTATCGGCTGACTTGCTTACCCTTGTTTTTTAAAAAAATTATACTGACTACGGACATGCCAAGCCAATAACAATATCTGAAATCTCTCGTTGTTGGAGTCGGGCCTGGGCCGCCCCGGAGTGAAGAAGTGAAAGTCGCCAACTCAGATGTTGAATTTTGAAAGTAAATGATAAATTTATTAATTAAAGATCATACAATATTTATAATAATCATCAGTATTTTCTATAGAATTTTTTTTGGAAGTAAATGATAAATTTATTAATCAAAGATCATACAATGTTTATAAGAATCATCAGTATTTTCTATAGAGTTTTGAATTTAGATATAAAATTTTCTTATATATTTATATTATCCAAATTAACCTTAATTTCAATACAAATTTAAACATCTCCAATCTACCCTACCAAAACAAATAAGAACTTAGATTAGATGGTTCCTCTGAATCTGAATGTTATATGATCATTTGATTAAATATTTCTTCTGAATTTTGTGCCATCTTTGAATATTAAAGGGAAATTTTTTTAATCCATACATGTATCCATCTTCTAACCTCCCGGCCCCCCCCCCCCCTCCCCCAAAAAAAAAACCACACACACATATACTCCTATTTCTCATTGTGGTGTTCTCAGAACCTTGATTGGACAATCTTGTACATTTTGACAACCTTTTGGGTCGTTTTTAAGTCTAGGTTATAAATCCAAATTCAAATCTAATATCTCAAAAATCCCACCACCATACAAATTGTGAAGATCTAATGTAACAACCTTACATGTCAATTGTAAAATTCCAGAGAGATTGATTCCGATTGATTATAAATTTAAAAATCATAGATGAACTACTACTCCACAGAAATGGAGCACGGAAGTTATCATGAATTTAAAATAATCAGTACGATTCCCTTTTCAATGCGTGGAGTGCAAAATGAATCCATGACAATATCATACCTTCAATGCTTCCCGTACGTTATAGTGAGTTTAAAACAGAGGGATAAGTCAGCTACCAAATCATCCTCCCCGAGCAGCATTTTCTGGAATACGGATGCTCCAATATAAAAGTATTAACCATAAGTCTACTCGAAAGTGTATCCTATCTTCTGTCAAATACAACAAAAACTCGGGGGGGGGGGGGGGGAAGGAAACAGCAAATGAGCAAATCGAAACCATAGCCGTTCTGTTCAATTCTTCTCTTAAGCAATATGGGCAAACTTGAAGGGTTTGCTCAGTTGCGCACATAATCCGGCAAATTACATAAGCAAAAATTTCTATGCAGAGGAACGATAGTACTCTGTATTTTCCATCCCCTTAATCATTTTGAAAGCCAGTAGATAATGAGGAACAAAGTACAAGCGGCAATCACTGCAGAAAGGATTACTGTGTCTCTAGAGCGCTTCCTTCTTATCGACCCTGTGAAATCAAGGCATCAGTTATTACACCATAATTATGGCTATGTATGTATAGAATGCCTAGAGCTAGCAAATGGGGCATTGAAATTGGACTTGGCATGGAGTAATACTGGCTTAGGTCGGATTGGTTCAAGAATATGCGGGTTGTATCACGTTCCTACTGGGCTATTTAGGATTTTGGTCATTTTCAGCTCTGCTACTGGTTTGTCCAATAAATATCATAAATGCTGATCCTTTAATCCCATTTGGTAAGACATTCAGTCACTATTTTTTCTGGTTTCAAACTGGGATCAGGTAATCAAGTACGCTTCAGCTAGGCCAAGTCTAAAACCAATCTAAGGAGAGTTAAAGGATGAACCCCATAGTGGATATTATACCAAGTAGGCCACGGATGACAGGGAATTTCTCGCTCAAAAGCTTCACCTTTCCTCCAACATCCCCAAACAATGCCCTCTGAGAACCCAAGACTGACCTAGTTGCCTGGGCTTGACTGATTACCTCATCTATCTGCAGAATACAGATTACGTACACAGCCAAACCAACAACATGAGAAAATCAGTGAAAAAAAATGATGAACAGTTAACCATCCAGTTCGCATTGCTATCCAAAGAAGCATGCAATGATTCAACAGTGCTTACATGAGATATGCTTCCATGTATAGCAGCTCTTTCGCGAAGTAGCTGCATTTTCGGGGACATACTACCTGAGGCCTGCACAAAAGAGAAGTAAATGAGAGATCTGTGAAAAGATATTAAAGATAAATTTACAAAGCATATATATGATCATCAGTATTGCTCACCTTGTACTCACTGATGTCATCCCTCACTGAACTAAGGAGCTCAGCATGTTCTCTCATGGTATTCATATTACCCTTTATACGTCTGAATTCCTACAAGCATATAAACCAATGTGTTAATATACTTCATAGGCAGCAAGGCCACAAAAATGGTCTCACGATGGCAAAATATCCTTTCCCTCATGATCAATCAGTGATCACGATTTCAAAGAAAAAGGCAGAAATGCAAGTAAAACTGCGGGCAATTGGAGTTACAGCAGCCCAAAGCCAATGGTCTACCCACATAAAGTTTTGGGTTTGGATTCAAACATCCTAAGGTGCTTGTGTTTATTACAAAAACATGATTTGGAACTTCATGAGCTCACCCATGCGGATTAAGTTACACTGAATGCCATTTTTTCATCTTAACAAAAGCAGATCCCAATCAGTCGCCTATAAAACTTGCTACGGCCTTTTTGCCCATAGACAGTTAATGAATAAATCCGTTAAATAAATAGAACACAAACTATACCTGAGTAAACTCATGTAGTATGTCTCTATGTCGGGCCAGTTTTTGAGTAACTGATGTCGTGGGAGCAGCAGATGCAGCACATCTGCCCATAGAATCATTTATGTCTACCAGCTTCTCAAGTAAGGACTGGATCTCCATTTCCATAGATTTCCATGACCTGCTGGAGCCCAATGTTGGTGATCCCGTATCCACATAACCTAATTCCATGATATTATGGTCAGAAAAAGAGGTAGATGTCATCATGCAACAGGGCATTTTGAAAAATAACGAACAGATATGTGCATGCAGCTGCTAAATCAGTTGGATACAATCCAACATCAGGATATCAAATGCCACATTATTCCCCCAAGACCTACAGCCCTTTCCTGATCAACATGTAATGCAAGCCCTGCACTGAACACATCTGGAATGACAAACTGGAAGTTAGAGAGAGAGAAGAGAGCAAGGAAAAGGCGAAGACCGAGGGACAAAAACAAATCTTCAATCTGGATATCTTCCACGCCCAGCAGTGGCAAATCAATTCACTTTAATAAACACAGTTGCCTGACAAGGTCTAGGCCAGATGACAGGGTCATCATATGTTACGACATCAGATGGTGGGATTACTGATGCCTTAGCTTTGGCAATAAGTTCATGAGGCCGTCCTTTTGGTCACAGGTCAACTTGCCAAGGTCTTGGCCAAGATTCACAATAAGATTCACAGTGTTATGCCCATACCAGTGGTATCGCTCCAAATCAAGTGGTGCTTATCGGCAACGTTTGTGGAGATTCATTCACAAAAGATGGGGAGGATTTTTTCATCATTTTCCTTCGAGGCTGGTGTTAGCTCTTCTTTTTTTTTTTTTTGGCACGATTGTTGGTGTAAGGAAGGTCCTTTGCGAGATCTCTTCCCCTATCTTTATGCACTTGCTGTGAATAGAGATGCTACTACTGGAGATTATTGTCGACGTGGGCTTGGCACTATTCTGTGGTCTTCGGTTTTCATCAGCGCTGCTTTGGTCGATGACACTATTCTTGCCACCTTTCTCAGTAAATTGAATGAGATTACACCCGAGGACCCAACTGATGTGTTTACTAGGGATCTCAACTCTAAAGGATTTTTCACTGTCAAATCTTATTATTTAAAGCTCCTCTCTTATTCTATCTTCACTATTCAGTCTGGTTCTTTGGGACAATTCCCTTGGAAAATTATTTGGAAGACTTTAGCTACCTTAACAGTGTCAGCTTCTGTGTGGGAAGCTTCGCATGGTAGTATTTTGACATGTGATAATTTACAGAAGAAGGGAATTATCTTGGTGAATAGATGCTCTACGTGCAAATAGGATTTGGAGTTTCCTGATCATCTACTGTCGCATTGTCAAGTTGCAAGGGCTCTTTGGGAGTTATCCTATAGTTGCTTGGGTTTCTTAGGTTGTTTCTGATTCTATGAGGAATCATCTTTTGGCTTGGGATGGTGCTTTTGGTAGGAAAGTTAAAGAGAAAAGTGTCTTATTGATCCCATATGCGATTTTTTGGACTACTTGGCGAGAGAGAAACAAACGAGTCCTTGAAGGAGAGGAGACGCCTCTTCAACGAATCAAAGATACTATTATCAAGAATCTTTTTTTCTGGGATAGTGAGAACTTTTGCCAATCTTCTTTTGATGTAATTGATTTTGTGGATAGGTTCCATCTTGGGTGTACACAACCCTTTTGTAGGATGCCTGCTTGCATCCATCCTTTGGTTCATATTTTATTTAAACATATATATATTACTCTTTTTCCTTATCAAAAAAAGACATTTAGTGGTCAGCCTGAGTACAAGTCTTAAGCATGATCTAACCTAATACATTTTAATGATCTTTCCTCAAGTAAATCCAGATGCCTGACCATTCACCCCCCCCCCCCCCCCCCCCCCCCCCAAAAAAAAAAAAACAAACACAAATGATTGGGGGGAAGGGATAGAGAAGACGCAAAGAAAATAATCACACTGCTAAGCCCTATCATTTACAACCACATCAAGCACTTACACAATTATCATAATCATCAATCAGACAGATCATTCTACTACACAGGGAAATCATTTCCACAGATTAGTCACCAAGATGGTAGTGAATTCCAAACTCTAGAATGTCCTTCATGTTTCACTCTTGTCTCATGTAAAAAACACTGTTGATTATTGAATGTTTCAACATCAGCGCCTCTTTCTTTATTTAGCAAACAAAGATCAACAAAGTACCCAGAACGGGAAACGCATGAACCCAATCACCAAAATCTTGCAAGAAGCACATCAGGTAGCATCTTAATCTCTCTCAAAACTTTGCAAAAAGGATCCAGCACCTCATACTCTTTACCAAAGAATCTGTCAAATACTGTCAAATATTGGAAATTCCATTGAGTAACCATTCAATTCCCCTGTATCCTCCACTCTGAGAGAGAAAAAGGAGGGACCGGGGGTGCCGGGCATGGGCTGAAGCTACTATTTCTAAGTCATCTCCTATGCAAATTACAGATCCCTGTCCACCTTTTGATACCAATAGGTGACTTAACCCAAATTTAGACTGCTTCCAAGTTACCAAGACTGCCCTCAAACAAAGAGACGTCATTTCACAGGTTCTCCACTGCTTGGTGAACCTCCTCAAACTGCCACTACGAGTCTTAATTGTTGTTCCTGCTAAAAGAGCACTGAACACCTTTCACTTCTCTTCTAGAAAAATAAGCACTAACCTGATCTTCCAAAATGTTTTATACTGAAAAAGCCTAGTCAACTTATCATTGGGAAATGAAGAATTACTTAATATCTAGGCTGAAGCATACAGAAGTTGTCCAAGTCCATATTCATATCCCTGCAGTCCTGCATAAATCATAAGGGGAGGTTGATGTCCAATATAGTAGCCTTACCTGTGGAACATAGGGAGGATGCTTTCATTGGACTCTATTAGAAACTTTTTGACTGCCAACTACTCAACAAAAAAGGAATAGAGAATAGCTTCGCAAGGCCTTTCACTATACTCCACCATAATACAAGCCAAAAGAAACTTTACCTTTCTAGTAATTTGAAAAGTAGACACAACTCACAAAAAAATTTACCCCAAATCTTCATTTCACCTAGATACACATTTGAAACGCTCAATATTCTGGCATTGCTATAGGGATGACATGTCACTTCAGGCCACAAACATGCATAAGTACATGCTACCCAAAGAACTAGAAAAATACCATCTCACACACATAACCATATCTCAGTCACCAAAATCTTGGGGGGGGGGGGGGATTAAGCATCTACTGCAAGCAGTTGAGCAGCTACAGAAGTATGAGCCTTTCAAAATTGCTAATGTATTTTTATTCCACAATTCTTTTGCACGTCCCAGTGTTCAGTAAGTTTCTTCAGGTTCCTGTGAGGAATCACTTAGCATACTTTTCAATGAAGAAATGGGACTACAGGATTGTAAAACAACAGATAACAAGATTTATCTTTGTTAAGTTGAGTGTTCGCAGAGCAGGTATACCACATACCAAATTTAACCTCCAAGGAGATTTCATGGTTCCATCTTTCATTGCAACCAAAAATATATTTAAATCCCATTCCTAGAAGCACTACTTGCAGAAGTACGATTGCCTACAGCTAAACTAGAACTCTTTTTAGACTTTCATATTGGGAGGTGGTGGTGTGGTTTCCTGAGGCTACTTGGCAATTAAGCAATATGCCACAAAATCAACCAAACTAAAAAATGGTGTAGCATAAGAATACCAGAATTGAAGCTTAACACAAACATATTGACAGAGAGAGGAGGGGGGGGTAAAGAACTCTCCTGGAAGGGGTTAGCAACAAAAGCGAGAGATAACAGGAAGCAACCATTTATGTAGGAATTCCACTGCAAGCAGGTGAGGCATTGTTGCACAATTATGCAAATAGTAAAGGCCGTGAGAACCGTACTAAAATTGACTCAATCCTTGAAAAGAAAAGGATTTAAGTGCTTTTGAATTTAAAGTAAGCCTCCTAAGATAAGCGGCATCGCTAGGGAAAGGCTTCGCACCTCACGCACCCGGAGGTCAAACATTATAAAAGGTGATTAAGGTTCACTCCATGCAAAACCAGCCAATTTTCATTCTCCCTTTTTTTCTTAATCCAGCTCTCCACCCAGCTCATTTGTCTTGAGCTCCATTTTATGTCTCTAAGTTCTCTCTCCCATTCTTTGACTGCTGGTCTCCCCCCAATTCTACATCCCTCTATCCTTTCTTCTATTAACTATGTCTCCAGTCTCCACTTTTCCTATGCTTCATGTCATCGGATGTGTTGCAGTCCTGCAACTTGCTATTAGACCCCAATAATCGTATGAACCTCAGAATCTTCAAAAATAGGTTAACAGTATTTCTAGTGGCAAATAGGTCTGAGTCAAACTCTTTGTTTAATGTGGAATATCCCTGCTGAGTGCCTTACACCCAAACATGAGTATGAGGCTTAACACTTGCAACCAAAAACACACAAAATTCTCAGAAGATGGCCATGTATAAAACTTGCTCACAAGCTGTTGGAGTATTGGACACTTAGTCAAGTCCAAATAACAAAGGATAGGGGATCACAGAGAGGACTTTCTTGCTGTCTTTGAAGCAGACAGTCTCTCACATAAGTTGCAGGACCTGCAAAAGTAACTAATCATCCCCATAAACATGATGGAGACAAACTATTGCCACTATGACACCAACAACAGTAAAGGGGAATTTCTGTAATTTCCATTTCTAGGTGGACTTCATCTGCTATAACCAGAGAAGGAAGCAAATCAAAGTATTAAACCTCCTAAGACGAATATAATAGAGGGGAAGAACAAATTAAATGAAAATGAAGAGAATGTTGAGGGGAAAGCTTGCTGTTGGGAAGATTGGCTTGCAAGAAAACTATGATAATGAGATCTTAGAATAGTGAAATTGCACAGTGTTCTCATTGACTAAGGTTGATAGTCCCTATAATAATTGAAGCTACTCTATGACATTATCTTGGGCTTCGTGATCTAGCATCAAAAAGCCGGCCAGGTTAAATGAACTATTCCATTCCTAAGTAGCCACATCCTATCGTTGGACAACCAGACATGAAGCAAAACTTGGACACCACAAATAAGAATAGAAATATAAGCCAATTCCATGAATAGCAAGATGATTCTCAAATGCACAACCATGCCCAATCCTAGTCTTAGTGGCATAGATTTTTTGAACTCACACAATTTTCGAAGGTCTTTCTCTGCAATTGTTATACTTAGTTCCCCAATAACTAAACTGCTCAATACAGTGCCTTGCATCTTGATCTACAAGTTAAACCTGAGCAATCCACCATTCAAACATCTATAGCAGAATGATGACGATATGCATACAAGCCACCTTCAAAACCCGAACTAAGATCTGCCCAAGATCCGTCCTTACTTTAGGATACTCTAAAACAGTCATATATATTCATAAATCACCATTCAACTACAGTCATTACCTGCCAAATACTAGGAGTTCCTCATCATCAATATTGTCCACAGAACACATTTGAACATAAAGTAAATATCACCAGCTCTAGCTCCCCGCCTAGTAATTCCAAAATCCAAACACACCCACCCAAAGAAAAACCCGCAATAAATCAAACCTCCTACCAACACAAAATTGAAAAGAAAAAAAAAAACTACATAACTTACACAACCCCAACAAAGTCTTAAGATCCACTACTAGAACAATACCCAAACTAGGAAAACAGAATAATGCTGACCCAATTGGCATCCAAGTCATGGGTACTCATCAAAATGCGTAACAATCAAATAAGCGAAATTCAAGTGCAATGAAATCGCGAATATATAAACCAAATTCAAGGGCAATGAAAAATTACCTCCCTGGGTGAAACGAGCACCAAGCTTAGCATAAGAAGAGAGCTTAACATCGAGATCACCTTCAATCTTACGGGCCTCCTTTCTGAGCTCTTCCCAACCCGACTCCTGCAGATCCAAGCCCGGATCCGCCATAACTCCGGCGAACCCCACAACCGGATCCGACCCGACAGGATCCTGGAATTCCGGTGAGAGTACTCTGCTTATGCTTACTTATACAGTGTGGTTGGAACTGGGAAATGGTAGAGGGTGGTATGGGGCTGAGTTCAGTGATCGCATTTCCAGTTTCGGAGTTTCGTCGAACTGGAACAAGGTGAGAGAGACAGAAGGGCGGGGGGGCTGCACAGTGCACAGTGGCTTTAATTTTTTTTTTCTTTTTTTCTTTTTGAGTTGGGCTTGGATGGCTGCATGGATCCGGGCCAATTTGTTCGACGGACAATGTATTAATTTGGGCCCAATCTTCTTGTTTGTTGTACTTTTTTTTTTGGCAACAAAGAAATTTGATAATTCTTTTGCAACAAAGAAATTGATAATTCATTAAACATTAATACGCCATTTAATAACTATGATACAAATTCGATCAATAGCTGTGTACTTTCATGGTCAAAATAAAATTTTAACTCCGTGAAATCTAAAAAATCCATTGACCATCAGTCTTTTCAATCGAAATGGAGTTTTTCAATAGTTCGATTTGGAGAAGAGACATGTAGATCTATAATATTATTCTTCAAAATGTTGACTTGCTAATTTGATGTCGATTTTGTGGGCATTATTATTTGACATCGAAGACCATACTTCTACCGCGAACACCATTAAAGAGCTTTTGTGATAGTTTTAAGGTAATCCATCTCAGAATACATCCAACTAAACCATGAAAAAGCAATGTAAACGGTAAATTATTACGTACAACCAGGTGGACATCTCAGTTGTCCACCCGGTCCCACTTGACAGTTTTTAACATATTTTAATAGTTTTTTTTTAAAAAAGGAGAGATAAACTGTTCGCTGGTCATACGTTATAGAGTTTAGTTTTCGAGAAACCATTGGTGTATTGCTGCTCAATATAATTGATGAATTTTAGGCGTCTGATCGTTATGTTCTGATTTGAATTCACTGGTTATTGTTGATTTTGAATTCGTTGTTCACGTACTTCAAATTAGTCGTGAATTGGCCTGCTACTGTCTTCGTTTTTGCCGAATTCTCTATTTTCGGAGTGCTCGATCGGTCTATGTAGTTTTCAGCAATTATTCCATGACTGAATTTGAGAATTGATGATGAAGATTTATCAAACGCGCAGTGTTCATCAGGTTCGATATTGGTTTTTGATATGTGTTTTTTTTTGTTCCGGTTTGATTATGTAAGTTAGTGTGTTTTTTTAATTGTTTTGGAGTTCTTAGAGAATGTTTTATTTGTTCTAATTTTTGAATATACATGATTCTGTTTTTAAAAATTAGTTTCTGTAATATGAGAAAATAGTTCACCATAATCAGTCTTGTGCTCACTATATATATGCGTCTGCCCATTAATAAAAAAACATTCCGCTCACTACGTTTCAGCATGGACTGATTATATGCATTTGCTTGCTCAGTAACAAAAAACAATAGCTCACCATAATCAGTCTTGTGCTCACTAATAAAAAACATTCCGCTCACTACGTTTCAGCATGGACTGATTATATGTATTTGTTTGCTCAGTAACAAAAAACAATAGTTCACCATATTCAGTCTTGTGCTTACTATATGTATGCGTCTGCTCACTAATAAAAAACATTCCGCTCACTACATTTATGCGTCTGCTCACGATAAATGTTGAATTATGTCGGGTAAACAATAGCTCACCATCATGAATCATGTGCTCACTATGGCCCTGTTCTATTTCACGTTTTTTATGATTTATCTAAGAGCTTACATCTCTTTACAGCTTCTTACATCTCCTCACAGCTCATTACATCTTCTTACATCTCCTGACATCTCCTTACATCTCCTTACATCTTCATACATCTCATAGATTTTCTATAATATTCATTTATTTTAGTTATAGAAATATGTATATTTTTCAACGATACTACCAATATACAAAATTTATAAATATCTTATGAACACAACATATACATAAACATAAAAACATAATATAACGACGTAAATTATATTTGAGTTTCGACATAAAATATATATTATTATAGATGACCATACATTTATTTATATTAAATATTACTTACTTAAAATATGAATTTATTTGAAGAGTTGTATTCAATTTTGTCAAAAAAATTTTATTTTTTTGTTATACTTTGGTTATTCGATCAAACTAATGTTCATATAAAAAATCACCTCAAGTGGACGAAATTTTATTCACCAAATTTATGGGGATTAATATATTTTATTGTTGTGTAATTAACTTAATTAATTATTTATTTTTAATAAGTATATTATTTTAATATTGTTATTTTTCATCCAAAATGTTCATTGCAAAACAAATTATACTATACAGCTCTTCTACAATTCAACAACTCCTTATATCTATCCTTACAGCTCCTTACAGCTTCTTACATCTCCTTACAGCTTCTTACATCTCCTTACAGCTTCTTGCATCTCCTTACATCTCCTTACAGCTCCTTACATCTCTTTACAGCTCATTACAGCTTCTTACATCTCCTTACAGCTCCTTACATCTCCGTATATCTATCTAAAACGCGAAATAAAACAAGCCCTATATGTATTTGTTTGCTCAGTAACAAAAAACATTCAGGTCACTATCATTAATATAACCCACTCTGCGAAATATATCCAGCTCACTGGAATCAGTCATGTGTTCACTAAATATAGTTTTTGGCTCACTGAAGATATATATTTAGCTCACTAATATTAGGAGTGATAAATTTGTTTTGTCTATAGTAGTACTTGAGACAGGTGACTTTGATACTTCCTGCACTGGTGTAATTGGCTTAGTGACCTTTTCCTTAGGGTTTGTGGGTGAAGTCTCTGTTTTTGGTCTGTCAAAGAGGATTATATGTAATGTTAATACTAGAGTATAAAAGATACAACTCACTAAATTGAAGTGATGTGTTAGCAAAAAATAAGGTACATAATAATCATCTCCCTAAATTGAAGTAATAACTCACTACCCAGAAGTTATAGCTCACCAACAGGCAGCCATGGCTCACTAAAATGCAAGTTCTTGCTCACTAGTGCATGCATTTGTTCAAGTCACTAACACAAAGTAATGACTCACTAAACAGGCTCTATAGCTCACCAACAGGCAGCCATAGCTCACTAAAATACAAGTTTTGACTCACTAGTACATGTATTTGTTTAAGTCACTAACACAAAATAATGGCTCACTAAACAGGCTTCATAGCTCACCAACAGGCAGTCATGGCTCACTAAAATCAAGATCTGGCTCACTAGCTAGTGCATGTATTTATTCAAGTCACTAACACAAAGTAATGGCTCACTAAACAGGTTTCGTAACTCACCAACAGGCAGCCATGGCTCACTAAAATCAAGATCTGGCTCACTAGTTCATGCATTTGTTCAAGTCACTAACACAAAGTAATGGCTCACTAAACAGGCTTCATAACTCACTAACAGGCAGCTATGGCTCACTAAAATCAAGATCTAGCTCACTAGTTCATGTATTTGTTTAAGTCACTAACACAAAGTAATGGCTCACTAGACAGGCTTCATAGATCACCAACAGGCAGTCATGGCTCATTAGAATCAGGATTTGGCAAACTAGTTCATGTATTTGTTCAAATCACTAACACAAAGTAATGACTCACTAAACAGGCTTCATAGCTCACCAACAGGCAGCCATGACTCACTAAATCGAAATATACAGGTTAATAACGAAATTTTAGGTTTCGTTTTTGTAACATACCTTTCTTGAGAGATTAGTGATTCATTATTTCCAGACCTCTTGGTGCTTGCTTTTGAATGTTGAGGTTCCATCTAAAAAGATTGCAGAAACGCGATTAGTAAAAACTTTGTACGCTGACTGAAAACCTAAAATGCGATTGGTAATGTTAGTGTATTCGAAAATGAAAACAAATTGCGATTGTTGGTGAAACTTACATCGAAGTTCTTTTGTCAACCTTTACGAAAGAGATTCCGACTAGAATTGTTGATGGAGTGCTGCAGAATTTGTGAAATGGATTGAGAATATGTGAAGGTCATGGAGAGAGAACGAGGGAAGTTCGTGGGTTTTGAAGTTTGAATTAGACGGTTTTTTGCGCGTTTTGGTGTTTTTGTTTTTTTGTTTTTTTAAAAAAAGCAGTTTCCAAGTGGGCAAGCAGAAATTTAGTGGACTGGTGGGGCGGTTGTACAAATGAATTTGTACAACCGGGTGGACGGTATAAGAACTGAATGTAAACCAAAACTCACATGCAATGTTACGGATAACTTTGATAGTGAAATATGCAAATGTCACAATATCAGAGACAATACCTACTAAAACAACAATTAAACATATAATTGAAGTAAGAAGTAAGGAGGATAGGGCATAGATGGCCAATAATTGATCATTCCCGACCTACAGATTACTAGTCAAGAAGCGAAGCAAGAAGAATATAAGATCTTCGATAGTTTAGGCAGTTTCCTGATAGAAAATTGGCAAACCTTGGCCTAATGACCCAAGTTACACAAATTGGCAATCCTCCCAAGTTACCCAAAATAGCTATTTTTTTTTCTTTTCAAAATTCATCTCCTATTTTCAATAAGCCCCTTTCCAAAAAAAGAAAAAAGAAAAAAGAAAAGAAAAGAAGCATCTGACGTTTACGATACAAGTGTTGCTTCCTACCCCATATTGGATGTACAGATCAAGGCCCATAGCCCATCTACCCAGCCCATTCTCCCCCAAAAAAAAAGAAAAAAAGAAGAGAAAAAGACTACCCGAACCCGACATACTATCGGATTCCCAAAAAGGGGCAATCGGGTTAAGGGTTTTATACCACCGCACCGTGAGAGATTTTGCGGCTGCAGGTTCAGTGTCTGTTTCAAGGGAGGTGAATCGCAATCGAAGCAGGTAAGCCTCTGAAAAAATTAGGGTTCTTCAATTGCGAGCCACAGAATTATTTGATTTGAAGTTGTACGATTCGTATTCATCCCGAGGGGAAATTTAGGGGTTTAGATTAAGAAGGAAAAGAACAACCATCAATGGCGACCATTGTTCCTACTAGTGAGGAGGACCCTGCTCTCTCCGTTGTTCGCTTTGTCTCCCAGCTTGCTTGGGCTGATGCCGGCGCTGAGGTACTTTTTCTCTATCTATTTTCTCTCTCCTAGGGTTTTTGAGCGATTTGTAACATGTGTTGATTGGACTGGACTGGATTGGATTTGAATGTGAAGGTTGCGGAGCCTCAAGTTGCGAGGTTGTGTACGGAAGCGCAGGAGTGTATGGTGATGGGGAGATGGCTTGATTTGGCTTCCCTTATTCTCACGTCTGCTGATTTGGTCTTCTCCAAGGTTGCTGATAAAGGTGACTTCCTCTTGTTCAATTTTTTGGTTTGGGTTTCGATTATTGTATTCTGTGTTGAATTTGACGGTAGCGCTTTTTCTGAGGCGATTTCATTGCTGATACTTTTGTGGCATGACGTTTTTGTGGTGATTTGAGCTGGTATGAGATTTGGGTATTGCGTGATGCCTCATGAGCACTCGTGGTTCGTTTTAGAGGATGGTTTTAAACTTGGATATGGGTAGTGTAAGGTTCTACGAGCTGATTCCTATGCGCATCGACTTGTGATTCTGGTTGCCTCAGTTACTAGTTGATTTATATGCCTTATCATCTTATGATTCTGGCTGCCCTTTTTTTTAGAGTAAGTTTTTATCCATTTCATGTGGTATGCTGGTCCAAAGCTCTGCAGATGCGCAAGATTTTATTTTTTTTTCCGTCATGTAATCTGCTGCTTGCTGTGATACTGAATGATAACTGCTCATATGGTTTTTCTTTGGCATTCCATTGTTCCACCTTAGTGTCCTAGTCTCATAGATGTTATTGTACCCCTGGTGCAAGGAGGCAATCTTTTGTTCCATTGCATATTCGTTTAATCCTGAGCTCATGCTGAAATGGTGTTGTTTGACTGCCCGTGGATAGAAGTCTGTTGTGGCTGTGAAGAGTGACTTGTGGTGACATGAATCTGTTTATGACTGCTTCCTGAGATACCTAACAAGGCCAGTATTGTCTGAGATGGCTCAGAAGCTGATTGTTTTTCGCCCTTTCAACGCTCGACTCAAGCTTGGTTTGAGCCCAGCCTAATGCATCTTGACTTGGAGAGCCTTGGCCCCCCCCCCCCCCAAAAAAATATTTATCTACTTTTTGCAACACAATTTTAAAGATTAGTTTTTAGGCATGTCTTAGTTTAATTTGTACTAATATCAAAATCTAGCAATGGGCTTACTTTGTATTTCTGCTGCTTTTTCTTGGTTGATAATGCAACTGCTAATACTGAGGTACTATATTCTTCTGTTGTCTCAGATGTCGAGTGCATATACACTGTTATTTGCAATCTTGTCACGAAATCTGAAAACCCTGGTGAAGTTTTGGAGATCGTCAAACTTGTATCTTCTAAAGTCACTCAGCAACCAAATGAGAAACCTGCTTTGCGCCTGAAGATGTATGTATACTTTATTATTTCATCTCTACCTTGTGAATTTTTTTGCACATTCTCATCTTCTATGATTTTGCAGCTTGTTCAATCTCTATAACCTCCTTGAAGATGAATACAGCCGTTTCTACGTTTATATGAAAGCCCTTCAACTGGCTGCCAGTGGGAAAGTCACTGAACATGTTACTCCTTCCTTCAAGAAAATTGATAGTTTCTTAAAGGAATGGAATATTGGAGTCCAAGATCAGCGAGAGCTGTTCCTAACAATTTTTAACATTTTGAAGGATAGTAAAAGGTACTAGAGCAAGTAACACCCGTCCCCCCCCCCCAAAAAGTTCGTTTGGTTCTATTTCATCAGTTAACTGTAGTGTGACCTTTTATTTTTTCAGCTCAGGAAAGGAATCGTTCAATTTCCTCACCAAGTATTTGGCAACTTTCTCCCCCGAGGATGACCATGCTATGGGTGAAGCTAAAGAGGAAGCTGTCAATGCTATTATAGAGTTTGTTAAGGCACCCGATATGTTTCAGGTATTTAAGTAGTTGCTTTGCTTTTCTTGATCAAGAAAAAGCATATATTAATAAATGGATAACAAAAAGTTGGATGCATAGCCGACATTCTGCAAAAGGCTATGTGCACTGAAAATGCCAACTATCCATACACTTAGCCACATCAAAGAAGGAAGAGGCCAACTTCTCGTTCTCCCTAAAAAAGAGTCATAATGAAATTTTTCTTTGACCGCCCAAGAGGGCAGTTACATCAGTAGTTGTTGTTGTAGTTTTGACTGTATGTTTGACTGCCCCCAAGTACTTAGTTTTGGCTGCCAATAAATAAAGGTAGAAGAAATATGGTGAGGTGGGGGGATCAGATGCAAGGAGAGCACATCATGGTCATGTACGGAAGATTCTTCCCAATATTGAACTAGGGCTGGGCTTGTTTATATGTTGGCTTGTTTTGCATAGCTTGTGCTGTGAGGATTCATGAGCAGTTATATACTTTGCTTTGGTGCATATTTTGTGTGGATCCGAGTCCTCAGGGGATTTCAGTTATTTACTGGTTTTTTGAGTAATGCTGAATAGATTGGTCAACAAAGCTTATTCATGTTTGATTGTAGGTTTCTTCTTCTACTTATATGGAGCCCCAATAGCTGATATTTTTCATGCTTTGCTATTGTACTGCTCTTCCTTCTGCCAAATTGCTAATGATGAACTTGTTTGTTTGCATGTGGCAGTGTGATTTATTGGACATGCCTGCTGTAGCTCAGCTGGAGAATGACAGCAAATATGCATTGATACATCAACTTTTGAACATCTTCCTCACTCAGAGACTGGATGCTTACTTGGACTTCGAGGCAGCAAATTCTGCCTTGCTGAAGAGCTATGGTAAATTAGCCTTTTGACCATCAAGCGTTGTGGTATTAGCGGTGTTCTTTTTACGATATGGATTTCTATGAATATAAATAACCTTTTATGTATGGAAGTACTAGAAGGCCCTCATTTTCAACCCCCTCCCCCTCTCCAAAAAAGAACAGAAAAGGAAGAAACGAAACGATATATGGAGATTTTTCTAACGCTCAGTGTTATTGGACTTGACCCCGCGAAAGTGGGACCCACTTTGGGAGTTTGTTGTTGTTGTTGTTGTTCAGTGTTATTGGACTTCTCCAACATTTATTTGGGGGAATACTTCCTTGATAATTGGAGTCATGCTAATTCTTCATTGCTGAAGAACGGTTTCTACCTTGCTTATTGAGAATGCATTTAGAAATTACATTTTCCTTCAATCCTGATGTTGGTAGTGTCAATACCTGATCTTCATGGCAACATATTGACCGCAAGAGCAAGAGTTCCACAATGAATCAGAAGTCTTTGCTCTCTGGTTTTTATAATGCGAAGATGTAAGTTAAGATCTATCAGAGTGAATGCCTAGATGGCATGGTGCTGTGGACCCATCTAAATCAATGGTTATCTTTGGGGATTCTTTGCAAATCCAAATTTAGTTTCATTTGTGGCTCAATCTGTTCTTCTCATAGCTGGATGATCTCTCTGGTTTAGTGAATTCTGTGGTGAATGTGCCCTTTTTAAGAGGAAATTTGATGGGGCAGCCTAATAGTTTCATGCAATGCATGATATACCTGGTTTATTACTTCTTTACATTGGTATCCTTAATGTCCATTGGTTTTCTTTGGTGTCATTTTGCAGGACTTGCTCATGAAGATTGCATAGCTAAAATGAGGCTGATGTCATTAGTAGATCTTGCATTAAGTGAGTCTGGGCAGATTCCATATGCTGCTATCAAGGATGCACTTAAGGTAGAGTCTCTTGCTTATATTGCTATGTATTTCATAGCATTGGCATTCCCAGTGTCAGGTCATAAGTTGTTTGGATCTGCTGCAGGTGAATGACAATGAGGTAGAGCATTGGGTGGTTAAAGCAATCACTGCTAAGCTGCTTGATTGCAAGATGGACCAGATGAATAAGGTTGTCATTGTGAGGTACGTTTATGAAAGCTTTTGGTTGCTGGACTTTATTAGTTGGTTGTTATTCTTTATTAGCTTACGTTGAATATTGCTTTTCCCTTTTCTTATGGTATACTTATTTGATGTGTGCAGCCGCTGTACTGAGCGCATGTTTGGGCCACAGCAGTGGGAATACCTTCGCTCAAAGCTAGCTACATGGAGGGTAAGGCTACAAGTATTCATTTCTTTCTCATATAGATTTGCTTCATCGTTTTTCTACTGTATATGAAATAATCACTACTTGAAACTTGCATTCAAGTTAGCGGAAAGGTGAATAACATAGTTTCTGCAAAACTGAACCGCCCCCCCCCCCCCCCCCAAAAAAAAACCCAACAAAAAAGAAAAAAGAGAGGGAAATAAAAAAAACTATCCTAGAAATGTAGACCAGACTTAGTGTAAGTAGCACACCTTTTCAGGTCCTGTGATTCACCACCTGGGGGGTCTGCGATCCAGGTAATTGTGTTGTGGTGTGGTGTGAGAACTACGTCACTCCGATAATATCTTTCATTTGAGTTCGTCCCATTGAGACAACAGAGCATTATTTCTGATGGGGAAGTGCAATGTGCGATAGAAAGCTGACAGAGCTGATTGTGACCATGTGTTAGAGCTGGCTTGTGAGTCTGGGGAAACTGTAAGTCGGTGGTAAAAGGAAAAGTTATCTAAGCCTGGGGTGGCTTTATCATTTTAGGTTGCCTCTGTCCCAGAACAGATGTCATGCATTATTTGATGGGTCCTGATTCCTGAAAATGATCATCATATTTTCTATTTGTGGTGATCACACTTTTCTCGAGTGACAATTTCATGGACTTATTAGTGAGAAAAGATGAGGGAGAATGAGACCTTGTCCGTTCCGTCTGCTTGGAATCTCTTTCGGTGGAATTGTGGAAATTTGTGATAGATTTCCAGGAATATTTATCTGCTTGTAGATTTTCGGCCTTTTCCAATCAGGACTTTGCTGAGCACATGAAATGAACAAAGCTACTGTCATTACAGACCTATTTCTGTTGTATCTTATCATGTACTGATTCTTTCTCGTGTAGGGAAACATCGCGAATGTAATCAACACAATCCAATCCAACAAGATTACCGAGGATGCCTCACAGGCAATGCAGAGCATGACAGTATGTTGAGACCGGGTCTCCAGAACCCCAAAACTGTTGCATTATCGGAGGCTAAGCAATGCTTTAGAGGGCATTCTATTTGTAATTTTCCTTGATATGATGCGGAATTGGAGTCTATGGAGATTTTGATCCCGGAGCCTTCTGAAACTCGTCGTAGTTTGTATTAGAGTATTCTTTCTCCAGCTTAGTGTTTCTTTTTTGACCAGTTTTTTTGTTTTTGTTACAACATATATGCTAACCTTGCAATGTCAGAAATATCTTCATTTCCTTGAATTACAATTTTGTGACGACTTTTCCCTTTAAATTTGAAGATCATACCTTGCAGCATGCAGGCAACAATTAGAACTACAGCTTCCATTAATGTTTTCCCTAAAATCGTGGGGAACATCATATATTAAAATGAAGTATGTCTTTGCATGTCTAGTTATCTGTTTCTTGCTGCAAGTGTTGATTATAGTAGGTGGATGGACATAATTGCGTTATAATACCGCACACACTTACTGCTGAGGTCATGTTGGCAATTGCTTGTAAGCGTAGTAAAATAATGTGTTTCTCCTTTCTTATACGTTGTATGACAGTCTTGTAAAAGAATGGTGGACGTGGAATGATGCAAGTCTAGTACACCATCCATGTCATGTTGGGAATGCTAGGTGTGTGAATATTTGGCATATCTTTTGCGAATTGAACAAAGTTTTTCGAGGCAAAAGGCTTTAAAGGAGATCTTTTCTTTACGATATATTATGAAAGCTAGCGTCTTTTGTCTGTTTTTTAAGTACGATATTGTTAGTTTCAATATTAACAAAAACAATTTTTACGAAATAAAGAGTAGTTAGTGGATTGACTTTTAGTTCAAGTAAGATTATTTTTACACATTCTTAACTTACATGTCTGAATACTATCTTTCTGGTTGGTTTATTAAAGAGTTATTAAAAAGTTATAAAGAAAAGTTCAAAAATCATAGTTTCTTCTTCTACCAATATAACAAGAAGTGGAGTAGAAATAAAATTGGCTTTCATTAATTATCACAAAAAATTACCTATTAGCATCAAAACTAATTGAAAATGTTTTCTCTCCTTTTGGTCATGTATCTTCCTCCCACTTGTTCTAATTGGAGTAATTTGTCTATTTTCGAATTTTAGTTTAGTTACGATTTATTTCCAAATTTTGTAATTAATTTGGTAATTGATGATTATGAATGATTAGTGAGCTAAAATGTTTTTTTTTTAGGGGAGGAGAAGAGGGAATTTTTTTGTCTACTTTGTTATCTTCTCTTCTTCTTCCCATTCATTTTTTGGACTTAAAAAAGTCAATTCTTTTTTTTTTTGGTACAAAAACCACACACAAAAAGAACCCAAAAAAAAAGAAAAATGAAAAGGTAAGTATTGTGGCCCTGTTCTTTTCGTTGGTAAATCGCAATTTACCAACTTCAACCTGTTTCAATATACCTTAATAAAAAAAAATTCATTTCAACCAACTTTAATTCATTTCAACTTACTTTAACCAACTTTAATATACTTCCCACTATTTTAACCAACTTCTACTCATCATATAAAAAATTCAACCCACTTCAATCAATTTCAATCCACCTCAACTCACTACAATAAAAAAAAAAATAATTTTAATTTATTTCTATCAATCTCAATCAACTTCACCTATTTTTCAACCGATATTTTACCGGAGTCTATACTCGTGTGGCTGTATACGTCTATGGTGACTGTAAAAAATGGGAATTTGGTAATCAATCCTAGTAGTACTAGTGGGGGCTGCTACCAGTTGGCGTGACTCTTCTCTCTCTCTCTCTCTCTCTGTCTCTCGTTTCAAGTCTTTCATTCTCCTCCCCCGTTCTCCGGCGAGCTTCCCAACGGCCTCTGGATTTTCCGGTAAGCCTTCTTTCAGTTCCAATCATTAAAAACACTTAATAAGGGCTGCCACTGTCGATTTCTTCATCCTTAATTGTTCATAATTTGCATTACCGCCTTCTTTTTCCCTTTTCTGTGCTACTGGGAAACCCTAACCCTAAACCCAAGGAATCTCTTTTTGGCAGGCAGAATCGTACGAAAACAGCTTGATGGAGCTTTAACACCAGCTACTGTCCCTCTTCATGTTGAGGGCGTCAACCTTTGTGGGCATTTGATCAAGCGATTATTAAACCCTAAATTTGATTGCCCAGGTGCGACTGACCATCAACTCTGAAAGGTTCAATTTGGAAGCTTTTGTGGTTCTTGGCTCAATTTTTACATCATAAGCTGAGTTTTAGGCGTTTTGATTTTATAAAGAGTAGATTTTGATTGCTGTCTTTTTTTATTTTTTCCCTATTTGCTTATGAAATACGTTATCTAGTGTACCATATGGGTTTAATGTTGGATATACCGGTGTAGGTTGCCAATTTAGTTGTTTTGTCTCTGAGTTCATTGCTCCATTCACCTTCGTGTAGCTTGTGTTACAATTTTTGGTATTAACACAGAATACATGTGCTTTGACGCCCCCCTTCCCCAACCAAAAAGGGGGACATGGCATGAGGAAATACCACTACGTTAGTAGTGGAGGTAGACATGTCATGCGGGATGGTAGGGAAGAAAATTATGGAGAATCCTCTCTCATGGGTGTGATCTGATAAATGCTAATGAAAGCAGAGTGGTGAATGATTTAGCATGTTGGGGTAACTACTGAAACAAATAGCTGATTTTGTGTTAGTCTTAGAAATGTGTGTTATTTTCTGTTTCCAAGTGCTAGGATGGAGCGGCAGTGATGCTCAAACAATAAGCATTTTTTTTATTTTTTAATTTGGGTTTCTCCAATGGTAAAGCAGCAATGTACTGAAATGATGATGCGGGCAATTAGAGGAGCTTTTGGTCAAAATGCGTTCCTCTGCAACATGAAATGTTTTTGCTGCTTGTGGGTGGAGATTTTTACAATTGATCTTTTTCATTTCCTTTGATTTCTATATTTTGACTCCATTACGGGTTTCCTTGTGTCAGGCTGATATATAGCAGATCTTATAGAACACATATCTGCATGATTTCTCCATCGAAGAGTGAAAATTGGCAAGGTTTTTTCCCACCGTTAGATGCGAATGCTTAAACTTGTCAATACTCATCTAAAAAAATAATTGATGGTTAAACTTATCAACAAAATATATATTTCACTTGTTTCTCACATTTATTTATTCAAGCTAGACTTTAACACAAGCCTTCAATAAATTATATTCACTCCCCAGTGCTGGAAACTGTGGCAAAATTGAGGAATTAAAACAAAATTAGCCAACTTTCTGAGAGAAAGAAACCACAAAGCATTCAATTGTCTCGAACTTTGAGTTTGAAACCCAAACTCAAACGTTCTCCCTTGAGGGGTAGCGTAGTGGTAGGGTGCCTCGGTTTCCACAAGAGACCAACGTTCAATTCTCCCTAGGTTGTCTGCATGTGTAAATTTACCTATCCAATGAAAAAAAGATTTGAGTTTGAAACCCAAAAAAGGGCTTGATCATCTATGTTGAAATGATGCAACATGGAAGGCTGATTAGAATTTTGACAAATTAGTCTAATTTTTAACTGCATAAGCTGCATAATTTACTTGCCAAATCCAAATAAACGAGGAAAAACGAAAATAAAAGAAGGAATAATAATTTTCAGATTGTGGCTGTCTTAATTTGTTTCAAATTTCTATTTTTAAGGTCTCTTTGTCTTTTATTTCTTCGTCTTGGTTGGGCAATAAGCTACATATACAGTGATGGACAACAAATTGCCACAAAAATACAATCGCAGCCCTAAAGCCTTTGGTCTCATTTCCACACTGTCCCAGGGAACTTAGAAACAGAACAAGTAGAATTACAACCATCTGAATATTACGCCATCTTTCCCTGCTCCCCTTTTTTGGCAAATTGCAATTGGTCTATCACAATTGTGAAAACTGTGCTGAATGCTGATCTCATTGGAAGAGCCATCTAGAGAGAGAATTGTGATCCATTTCCTTTTGGAAAGGCAGAATTAATGAGAGGTCATTTCCTATCTTTATATGCACAAGCTTTGAACTTTCAAAAGTTATGTTTTCAAAAAGTAAGTTAACTACAGAGCCTGTTAGCTGCTTCATAATTGGAGTTCCAAGGTTTGCAAAAGGCTTTACCTTCTGTTTCAGAAATATAAAATAGGCTTGTAATGGCTGAACTTTATGAAGAGTTACTATCCTATGTTTGACCCCCCCCCTGTTTTGGACATCTGTCTGACGGTGCTCCCTTGAAAGACCCTTGTTTTCTATACATTCCTTCGCTGAATAGGCAATGCTTATGGCTGATTATTGGTAGCGAGTTTTGGACACTTGTGTTCTGTTGCTTGTTTTCATCTTTGATGCTTTTGTTGATGTTAGTGTTTTTGTTGAGTTGGCTATGGCAGTCTCTTTACTTGACATGGTTAGATGATATTTCAATTCTGATAGGGTTTAACAGTCAGACCTATTATTTAAGCCTTGTCGTTCTTCCATTTTTGTACACAGGCGAATTCAATGCACTAGGGGTCATCCTCTCCTCTTTCTCCAGTCTCCAGCCCCCCCCCCCCGGGGTGTTGTTCCAGCAGGAGTTGCAAGCCCAACTTATTCTCCCCCCTTCTTTCTACCCCCCCCCCCCCCAAAAAAAAATCTCTGCTTGTAACGTTTATGAATTTTCAAGAATCTTCAACTATTTTTTTTTTTAAAGAAAATTTTTGAGCGTAATTCACTCAATCATTACCTCCTATAAATACTGCCGTAAAGCTTGGGTTTGCATTGCTTTAGAAAGCAGATATATTTGCACTTTCAGAAACAAAAAATGACACTTTAGATAAACATATTCTGCTGAAGTGCATGTAGATGTGGTACTGATGACTGATGAGGATGATATTCAGCTGCATAGACGAGAATGGCATGTCGAATGCATGGGACTTGTAGTGCAATGTGCTCATCATGTTCCTTGTTGACCACCCCACCATATGTAGGGAAGCCACTTTCTCAGTGCAACCTTTCAAGGAAAAATTCAAATTGATTAATTCTTCTTTGCACCTACCTAATCTTTCGAAAGTTTTTATAGGAAATTCCATTGTGGAATGGAGGAAGGTCTTTGTTCAGTTAGTTGTCTTATTAGCCATATTTGTATTGATCTTGCCTTCGTGATCTCCTTTCTCGTTATTTCTTCAGACTGCTAGTTTCTGCATATGCTTTATTATTCTTTACATTCCCCTCTTTTTTGGTGCTTTTCCGTTTCATCCTCATGCTTGGCTGTGAAGTTCCCAACACTTATTACGAGTTGGAGTTCTATATGCTATTTTACTTGGGAATGCTATTTTACTTGGGGAAACCAGCTGCATGGGAATCACCGTGCTACTACTAAATGTTCCTGCCTTTTTGAATCTTCTCAAGACTCAGATCCTCTACACTTCTGAAAAGTTGCTACTTCTATGTGAACTTGCAGGTTAAGATAAAGGAAATATCTCTCTTGACCGTGGTATTTGTTTGACCACCCTTTCCTTCAGACGTAGCTATGCTACCAACTGAAGCGAGAGAATCTCAATTGCGTGAGAGCAACAGCCAGAAAGTTTACCCTCAACCAATGGATGAGGCCATGAATCAGAATATCGAAGCTATAGATGCCCTAATATCGAGAGTCTTTACGAATATTTCCTCTTTGAAGTCAGCTTATATCCAGCTCCAAGCTGCTCACACCCCTTATGATCCCGACAAAATCCAAGCCACAGACAAACAAGTCATTGCAGAGCTAAAGAAGCTGTCTGAACTGAAGCACTTTTACCGGGAAAACAACCCAAAACCTATATGTGTTTCTCCTCAAGACTCCAGGTTAGCAGCAGAGATTCAAGAACAGCAAAGTTTGCTGAAGACATATGAGGTGATGGTGAAGAAATTTCAATCAGAAATTCAGAACAAAGATACTGAGATACATCAGTTGCAGCAACAGATAGAAGAGGCAAACCAGAAGCGGGAGAAACTCGAAAAGAATCTGAAGTTTAGGGGCTTGTCAACGAGGGAGTCAGGTGTTTCTGGGGAGCAAAATGGATTTTTCCCTGTGGATTTGACTCCGGATCTGTTCATTTCAGCTGTAGAAGCTGCATATAAAGCTATCCATGACTTTTCCAAGCCATTGATCAACATGATGAAGGCAGCTGGCTGGGACCTTGATGCTGCAGCTAAATCAATTGAATCCAGTGTTGCTTATGCAAAGAGAGCCCACAAAAAATATGCATTTGAATCCTACATCTGTCAAAGAATCTTCATGGGGTTTCAACAGGAAAGCTTCACAGAGAAACCCGAGGATTTTTCAGTGAACCGAGAGAGCTTCTTTCACCAGTACCTGGCATTGCGGGAAATGGACCCCTTGGATGCTCTGGGTTCAAACCCGGATTCTATTTTTGGTAAATTTTGTCGGAGCAAGTATATAGTATTGATCCACCCCAAAATGGAGGCATCATTTTTCGGTAACTTGGATCAACGGAACTATGTGATGGGAGGCGGGCACCCTCGAACACCCTTCTACCAAGCATTCCTGAAACTAGCAAAATCGATCTGGCTGTTACATAGGTTGGCTCATTCTTTTGATCCAAGTGCCAAAGTATTTCAGGTAAAAAAAGGGGATGAGTTCTCTGAGGTTTACATGGAATCCATGGTGAAAAACATGGTCATGATGGAGAGTGAGGAAAAGCCAACAGTTGGGTTGATGGTCATGCCTGGGTTTTGGGTCGGAGGAACAGTAATACAGAGCAAGGTATATCTGACTGGCATGAAGATGGCTGAGTGAGTGTTCTTAACCGTGCCACTTGCCATGTTACTCGATGTAAGTGTATCTGAGAAACTGCTGTAAGTTTATCTGTGGTTATCTATCCTGTAGTTGCTGGCTCTTTTATTCCTAGTGTTGGTGCTATGTTTAAATGAACGTGTCCTACTGGCATTCGGCTTGCTCACATGTGACTTATGTAAGTTCAGACCGTTGCTGTCTCTCTGTGTATTTGTGTGAAATTACGAAATAGTGTGCGTAGTGGCATTTGGCTTGCCAGTCTTCTTCAAACTTGAACTTTCTTTACTAAATTTGTTTTCTTCATTTTGGAGTAAGAAATCAAAGTTGGAATTTCATTTTTTTTTCTACCAAATAAAATTAACCAATCATTCAGACTTGGCCATGCTCATGCTAGAGAGCAAAGTCACCGGCACAGGTGCAAGCAAATTCTTTGCCCAAGCCCCAATGTCCCTACCTTTGATGAGCCCCTAGCCTTGATTTAAGCTCTCTAGTTGCCATATTGGCTTCCTCCTTAGATCTTTTGTTCATTCTTCTTCCCTAACCCTTGCTCCCATGTCCTTCTGTTCATCTCTCTTCCCCTCTTTCTCTAATATACTACTCGTGGAGGCGATGGACAAATGTCTCTTTGTTGGTAGAGATATGTTTGTTTGCATTTGGATTTTCACATATCTTGCTCGTGTGAGATTCACTCTGAGTGTTTAGGGGTGGGGTTGTGGAAACCCTAGATTTATATGTTTTTGTTTAATTTTCTTTTTGGTCAGAATAACCTAGATCAATTGGGGTGAAATGCCATCACTTGTTGAGGTGTAGTGAGCTATAGGGGTCATCTGGAACACCCTTAGGATTATTTAGGGATGTCTTTTGTATGGTTTGGGGACAGTAGCCCAAAAATGTAAGAGTTGCATGTCAAATTGAGTAGTTTCCATGTTGTTAGCACGTGCAAATCCACCAATACCTGCCAGTGCAAGTTGAAGCACGTGCTTTCTTGCTTTGTTACTTGCAATAGTTTTGCTTGCTTGAAACTTCGTCTTAACCCACTGATTCCCCGACAATTAGCTCAATCAGATACTAGAAGCTTCATCTTGACTTACCAATTACCTAAAAATTAAGGTCGTGTTTGGTTCATCCATATAGAACTTCTAGTCGACAAGAGGCTGCATCCATTGTTACGATTGTTACTTTTCTTGAAGAAGTCGAGAGCATTACAGCTTTTTGATTTGTACAACGAAGTGACACCGCTCTTCTTTCCTTGGTTTCCTTCTTTCTATCATGGTTCAAAACTTAAATATGAGTTTTTCCAACAAGGGAAGAGTGATGCAGGCCAAGAGTAAAAAATAACTAAAAAAATGAGTTAAAAAAATTGGAATATTTTAATATTAAAAAACTGCTGTATTTTTTATTGTTTTCGTTAGGTACTTTAATAAAGATATTTGATAGGGCTATTCGATCCTGGCCGCTGCCAATTTTCTTTGCTTTCCTGTTTCTTTCCTTTCAATATCAACCCGCAAACTCATGGGTCGTTGATGTCAATAATTCCAAGTTTAGGTTGGAGTGTTGTATAATAAAAGTAGTTTTGATTTAAATTAGCACTTAATATTCCAATTTTTTGACATACTTAGGTCTTGTGTAAATTTCAATTTAGCAACCTCAACTCACTTCAACTCATTTTACCAACTTCGATAAAAAACATAACAACTTCAATCCATTTCAATTAACTTTAATTCACTTCAATCCGCTTCAACCAATTTCAACTTACTTTTCATTATTTTAACCAACTTTTACTCATCATATTAAAAAAAAAGAAATTCAACCCACTTCAACCGATTTTAATCAATTTCAATAAAAAAAAACACTCACTTCAACCTACTTCTACCAATCTCAACCAACTTCACCTATTTACCAACCTATATTTCCCAACGAAAAGAATAGACCCTTGTTCAAGTATACATCACCATTGGCTCCTGAATACTTTAACCGGTTAAATTGATGATGTGGTAATCTATTTATCACATATTAGCCGTCTCTTTTTCTTTTGCTTTTTTAAACACCAACATTAGTATGTGACAAGTAAGCTACAACGTCTAAATTTGATCAATCTAAATATTCGTAACTCATTGTATTATACTTACAACGAATACTTCAGTCACGATCATTTAGCCAAATTAGTGTTTGCTAATGATTTGGAGTTGATTCAATTAGCATGTTGTTGCTGATGTGAAAACCTAGATTTAGCATGTCAATACAAGACATCTCATTAGAAAAATAAAACAAAAAAAATGAGGCATCCAGCATACTTAATAAGACAGATTTAGATACGTATACCTTACATTTATGGTTTCGACTTTCAACTTTGACGTACATTATTTTGGCAATTAAAAAGGTTTTCAAAGAGATACATCTAACCAATAAAGATTGATTCAAATAGTTTGACATTTGTTTTCCTTAAGTAAGGTCTCGGATTTGAGTCTTGTAAATGGAGAAAATTTGTGATTGGAGAGTTCTACCCCTTATTGGGCCAACAGTAGCTCGATTCCAGTAAAATTGAGTATTGAAGGCTAAAAAAGGGGGGAAAAAATATGTGATAGAAAAGTTCTAGCTTTTATTGGGCCAACAATAGCTTAATTCCAGTGAAGTTGAGTATCGAAAACTAAAAAAAAAAAAAAGAGATACATCTAAGACTGGGACTTATTGAACCATATTTGCTATAAAAATTTTATTGTTAAAGAATCTATGAAAAATCCATCTCTTAATTAATTAGGCCAACTTATTTTGATGTCAAGATATGCTCCAAGCACTTAATTTATGCACATGGGTGCTTGCACATTTGACCCTAAAATGAAGCTGATGCATAATTAAGGCAAACCTACTTCCCTATATGTACCTTGTCTCCTTAATGATCTAACCCCACACTACTCCCTAACACAAATCCACCCAAAAATATTAGCCCCTCAAAATCAATGGCAAGATACACAATTCCTTCGCTACTTCTGTCTCTCTCCATCCTCCTCCTAGCCAGCGAAGCTGATGGCTGCCGGCGGTGCTCTAGGGCTAGAGATTTCATAATAAATACATGTAGGACCACTCGGTACCCAAAAGCTTGTGAACGAGCCCTTTCAGGGTACCTTAACTCTACCTATCCGAGCCACCAACAACTAGCCCACATTGCACTGAGGGTTAGTTTGGCTCAAGCCAAGTTTGCTCGAGCCTACTTGACCAAGTTGGCTGGTAGGCATGAGGAAGGCCATAGGCCGGAGTACCAAAGCCCTAATGGAGTACTTGGTCCAAATTAAAGATAGTGTGGCCCAACTAAGACAGTCCCTTGCGGAGCTCCAAAAGTATAGTCAGGAAGGAGTTCTTGACAATTTTATGTGGCATATGAGTAATGCTGAGACTTGTACCGGCACCGCGCTCACTGATCAAATTGGTTGTGTTGAGGCTATTTCAACCAGTCTTTGTGGGAAGCAAGTCAATGTAGTCATCAAGGGGAGGGTGATGGGGGTGGCTCAGGCCACCAGCAACGCGTTGGCTTTGCTCAATCGGTTCATCATGAGGCATCGCTTTGTCCATGGGAATCACAGACCTTAAGATAAGTGGTCTTGTTATGTGCACTGATGTGCTCACTGACTAAGTTTCAAGTACTCTTTATCGCGTGGTCTAAAAACTTCATCCTCGTATATGAATACAGAGAGTTATCTGTAAGGTTGTAAATTAAGGTAATAATATACCATCGAAGTTCCGTTATGCATGATGTATGTCCAATACGCAACCCATGGATGAGATGTACAGTTGTGTGTTGGGGTGTGTTTTTTTTAATAATCTATTTATAAAGTAGCAATCGATGAAACGAACATCGCACATTCTTGTACGAGACAAGCTCGTTCAAACTTCGAACTCCTTTTGCAGGTGTCGCTGATGAGACCATTTCATATTTTCATCTAAGATAAACTAGCACAACAGTACTCATCCAATAGCTGAGGTCACACTTTGGCTAGATTGAAACAGTTGAACAAACAAACCAAAGGCTGGCTTGTTGGCTATAATCTTCTTAACATCAACCCTCAATATGAAAAAATACTTCCAAGCTACAGCAACATACAGTTTGTGATGAATTTGAAAGTGACAAGATTACACGTACAATACAATCAAGTGAAAAGAAGCCAAAGGCACACATCTTGTCATATGATAAAATCAAAGAAATGCTATACACCCCCAACAGAAAAGAGGTCGAACAACTGGAAGAGACGCACGCTTTGTCAAGCATCAAGCCATGGAAATACATTGGGTGATGAAGGCAATCGCGCTGTAAGAACCTCCACTCCTGTTTCTGTCACCTGAAAGATACAATATTCAGGACAGTTATGCATCTGTTTGGCGCATTATCATCAAAATAAAACATACTCAATAAGAAGGGGGAAGAAGACATCCGGAAGAGGATGGCGAAATAGAACTCGTGATTTTTTAAAAAAACACAATGCAACCACCAGAAAAGAAAATGAAATGCTCTTGAAAGAAAGATGAAGATACCAGAGACAATCTCTACAGATGAAAATTAGCCACAACAAACCAAGCAAAAACACAGAACAACTAAATAAAATATAATTTGGAATAATAATTTTTCAAAAAACTCAAAACATTTTCAGAATTACAGATAGAGAGGAACAAGTACCAGCAAAGTGTGTTCAAACTGAGCACTGCGCTTGCCATCTGCGGTGACAGCGGTCCATCCATCAGGCCACGTTCTGTCTCGCCATACCCCTGTAGAAAAGATAGCGTAGCATAGAGAAAATTCACATGACAACATCTATATTTATGCCTCTGTATATACATCATATTCATACATATATGCACCACTGAGGTAGAAAAGATAGCGTAGCAGAGAGAAAATTTACATGAAAACATCGATATTTATGCCTCTATAAAATACATCATATTCATACATATATTCACCACTGAGGTACCTGCATTGATCATCGGTTCAATTGTGAAGGTCTGTCCAGCCTTCATCACGCCAACAGCTTTATTTTCTGCTCTTTATTAAGGAAACAATGTGTGGAGAAAACAGCACACAATTAAAATGTTCTCTAAGCAATACCCCCCAAACACCCCAAAAAACCACAGGGGATTATGTTGTAAATAACGACATGCATTACATAATATATCTGAACAGCTCATCTACTCATACAAGGATACTTGCATAGTGAGGAATATTCGGAGCACAGTGGAAAAACTCTCCAATACCATGACCACAATACGACTTAACCTGTAATCAGAATAAGATAAGAGATACACAAGATGTTAGGTCAGTTTACTGAAGTCAGAACTACAATTTCCTCAAAGGAATACATAATACTACATACCACCGGGAACCCTGACATTGAAGCATGCCGATTAATGACCTCCCCAATTTCTCGAAATCTTACACCAGGCTTCACTGAAGTTGACAAAAACAATCAGACAAGTGAAATAATATTACGAATCCTTATGTATAGTATTAAATCCAAAGGAATGAAAAAACAAAGTCCATCATTTTCCCTTTTTGGGGGGGGGGGGTCAGAAGGGCCTGATCAAAAGGAAAACGAAAGGTAATCTTTCAGTCCTATATTTCTTTTTTTATTCTGATTAGCAAAAAGAGGGACGATGTGAACAGGTGCAAAGAATATCTGCCCATGAGGTCTTACATAAGATATTCCTCCTCTATAACTACAAGTACTTGGACTTATCCATGATAAACGACCAAATAGTAGCACAGACTCTTGGTTTTAAATAATCAGTTGCAATATCCTAGTAACATTCAAAAAGAAAACAGCTCACTTGTAAATGTTGACAATCTCAATCAGAAAGAAAAGAACTTTTGAAACTGTACTTCTGCCTCAACCCCCCCCCCTCCCTTCCTTTCTACAAATAACACACAGAATAATCAATTTTTCGTCTTTCTGTTTTGCCTGCACACAATTCCTAAGGAAAATAATTTTAGGCCATGTGACATCTGCACATTGATCTAGCATCCTAGCTAATGATACTCAGCCCTAGTAGATTATAAATATCTGGTTCAAAAGCGCAAAGAATGATGTTGTTTAGAGCATTCTTGGTTGAAAAATTAGCTGCTTTCAAGGCAGATGCAATGGGGGAGGGGGTCTGCTCTAATCAGGTTACTTAGGTGCTAATACAGCTCTGCTGGGTTCCTCCACCGTCCTTGGGAAGATGTTGTGACCTATAACAATGTATTTTCTTTTCCCCGAACAATTCACTATTCCATAAAGAGAGTATTTTATAGACATCCATATGTATCCAGTAAACTCATAGACGAAGGAAACTAATTCGGCAAGATTAAGCAAGTGCTTTATCCCAAACAATTGCATCAGTCAGACTTTGGGGGCGAAGCAAAGTCACTGTTGACCATTACTTTGAAATCTAAAATTTTAAAAGTTCTTAAAAGGTTTTACCTCAAAGATCCAGCAACAAGTGCATTGTCAATCAAGGCAAGTGTGAATTTCAACTAACTTACCTATTGATATGGCTTTCTCCAAGCATTCATAAGTACACTGGATCAGTTTCCGGGAAGTTTCATCAACATTTCCGACAAAATACGTTTCATTAAGATCACCTGCAAATCAACCCAAACTGTCGTAAGCTGTTATTGACCACTCGTTGAATCGTTACCATCAGTTCACAGCTCTAAGGAGATGTATTTCTCACCATGAACTCCTTTGTAGTAAACAGTGACATCAACATTCACAATATCACCATCTTCTAACTTTCTGAAAACAATGAACATAATATTTGTTAGTGAAGCATCATTCTAAATTTAAATCAAGCAACTTCAGGAACAAATTGAATGTCATAAAAGACCTTAAGCAGTTGAGAAGAGAAACACTCAATAATCTTCCAGCTAAAGCTGTAAAGCCATGCAGATTAAAAAGTGTGCGCGGGATGCACCATACAACCCAAAGATTCTTATTTCAAGAACTACAACCCAAAGTAAAAGTACGAAACTCTTGGCTTTATGGCTCTTTCTTTTTCCTATTCATTTGGGTTGGAGGTAGGAGGAAGTGGGAATTCGAAAGGCCGTAAGGGTTAAAGAGGAAGACCAAAAAAAAAATACATCCAGAGACACAAAATACTATTCCAAAAGAATAAAACCATTAAGAAAAAAAAAGTTAGAAGAAAAAAAACTGTCGCAGAAAAAAAGACTTCAAGGCCAAGGGATGCAGATACCTCCCATCAGGAATGCCATGACAAATTACTTCATTGACAGACCTACAATAAGTAGACAACCAAAAAAATATCAGCTACACATATCACAACCACATGCAAGTTCAAGGAAAGGTCACATGTCAAAGTACCTACGTGCAGCATGATTTTGGAAAGAAATAATAATTTAATGGAGAAGGATATGCTCCTGCGTTCACAATACATAACAAGTTAGGCATACCATATGGAAAATCACGACGTCTTGTGAAATATACATGTACAGGTCCATTATGTACTAAAAGAAAATCGACAGGGGGGGGGAATGCCCTCAAGAGAGAGAGAGAGAGACTCGACACCACGATGCTGTATTGTGCAGGTGACTATTCAAAATAATGCACCATGACATCCTTCTATTGTTTTCAGTTTTCAACCTTGAAGGAATGGGCGGAAGATGCTCACAGTGACAACAAAATATTGAGTTACTCATAGCCTAATCACGAACACCAATAGGTCACATAAATAACATCATAATCCCTAAATAGACATGGCAACCGATGCCATTAAAAGGAACCTAACTCAACCTAGTTTCTCCTTCGCCACTCTCCTGTGGTATTCTAACAGTAATAGTAACCCAGTGGCTTCACATGCTTCTTTGATTGATGTCAGGCCCACAAACTACAAGTCTTCTCAGAAAAATTTGTCCTCACTAACATGGAGTTTCCCAAGGAAATTTCTTAAAGAAGCTCCACCAAGAAGCCTCTTTCTTTTTCTTTTTTTATGGCACTTCACTTCCTTAAGAAAGAAATGTGCTATAGCATAAATATATTGTCAAACCGATTCAGATTCCCTATCTCAATAATGGAAACTAAAAGCGCTAAGAAAGGAATAGTTCAAGATAAGAACCATATTTCATCAGGATTCCCTCATTAGTAAACCAGTACATACCTGCTGCTACAGTTGCTTCATGGACCACTCGATCAATTTCATCAGTTGTAATTCCTGACCGAATAATTCGAGCAGCAGCATCCAACACCTCCCTGGCAATCTGGAGTTCAATAAAATTTTACTAGATCAAATGAAAGAGAGAAACCAAGCATCAATTTGAAGCAAGTTGTACATAACCATAACTGTCCCCTTACCAAATCATGTAGAAAGAAAATAAAGGTCTAACTATAGCCTTTGGGAAATGCACTACAAGTCTACAAATCTACAATGCTACATTGAGGCAGCTTTGCACTATACCGCTGTGGTCTATTCAACATTACATGCTACCATGATAAGAAGACTCCTTTTTCTCCATGTCAGAAGCAGCAAATGCAATCTTAAAACCCATCTTGCTAAGGGACAAACAAAAAATATTTAGCATAAATGCAACTGGTTAGCCGTTAGAGGTTAACAAGATGTATATATGTATATCTTACCAGATATATATCCCATCCCTCAGCGTAATGACAGACATAGAAAGTGTCTTCAGTAGAAGACCATCCTTGGAGAACATCAACGCAGAAATTCACTATGAAGTTGACTAGCAAAATGACCAAATTTAGCTCCAAATAAATTTCGCTCATCTCATCCTAGGTAATGCTTTGAAAATGAAATAAAAAAGCATCGTCCTCTTGTACTGAGGTCAGCAACTGCCACATATCTAATGGTCGACACCAGTACAACCTTATCGATAAACAATATGATTCCATAGTCACAAATGAGTTTCCGTAACCCAGACAGAAGCCAGAAGACACAAAAGAATGCATTTATAAGATATGATACCCGGACTTTCCATTTTGCCATGCCAAACCCGTGTCGCACACGTCACCACATGAATAGGACATGGGACATGGAATATATGGTATTTTTCCTTCTTTCATTATTATTTTTTATGGATCTTTAATATTAACAGTTTGACAAGTGGACACCTTTTCATTATTATTTATTGAAATATTCTTGAGATACTAAGTTGAAATCGCAACTTCCACATGTAACATGATGAGTCCTCATATGCATGTCAAAATTTTGGATAATGTCCCCGTGTCTTAAAGTTAGAGCTTTAACAAGTCGACCACTCGGATCTGTACCCGTGCATGACACCCCATACCCTGTCCAGGAAACATAGTTCATAAGTCATATGGAGCTTCGAATAAGTCAAAAGAACTTACCCTGCAGGTCTCTCTCATTCTCTCAATCTGCTCTGGAGTTTTTATCTACAAAACGAGAAATAATCAGAATACAATCAGCAAATATAATGCGCATATTCGACTGGACATAGGATAGCTAACTTAAATCATTTTCAACAATACCTCAACAGCACGCTGCAGATCACTGTTTGGCTCAGCCTTTGGGATTCCCTACAAGTTTCAGACCATTAATCAGATAAGAGCTCCCATCTAGTATAAAGTTGGAAACCAAAGAAACAGTAAAACGTACTACAAATATACTGAAGCACAAACAAGGAACTGATAATTTCATAGTCAACAGTTCTCATCTTCAGTCGTGCAAAACTCCATAAACCAGTGTACGAAGAACCTTATAAAATTAACAATCAAAGAAAAAGGATAAAAAACAATGAACTTACATCAATCGCCCAATCAGGTAGCTGAATATGATCAGGAACAGGGCGCTTACTTGATATAGGAAATGGCCTCAATGATCTACATCAAGAAGGTTAATTCAGAAGAGAGCAAAAAAATGCCAGATAGCCTACAAGAGGGGATCACACATTTAACTTGAGGAGCTACAGGCTACAACTGTAATGACACAGATCCTCCATGTCCTACACCACCCCCAAGCACAACCCATTTACCAAAAGGGGGGGCTCAGAGAGAATGAATTATTATGAACCACCAAACAAATAAAGTGATCAATGATTCTAAGCTACTTCATTCTGATAATTAGAGTCCTACAGGAGGTCAAAGTTGGAGAATAAAGCTACATGCTTCATATTTTGCATCATATATCGTCCCAAGGAAGCACCAAGACATTCTTAATACTTCAGGGACATGTCATCAGAGTTTCTTGATAGTAAAGGTTCAATGTAGCTAGAAGAGGATTTCCTTGGTAAAGAAAAAATCAAGTGATGTACTTCCAAATGAAAAGCTATAGGACTGGATTGTAACAACTTTTACTGCAACAATAGTGCCTCATGCTGACCCCACAAAAGCGGGACCCACACTGGGAGGAGGTGTTGTTGTTGAATAGTGCCTCATGCTGTGCATTTTTAAGTACCAGGGATGTGATCAAGGAAAATACAGAAGAGCTATATAAGACTAAAAGGTATCAAAAACCCACACAAGTAACTAAATGAATCCTTTATGGGAAAAATGCTCATCCTTTTTTTTAATTTTTATTAATGTTCATAGTAAATAAACATCCAACGTTGAGTCAGAATCTTGATGGAACTCAGAATCTTGATGAGTTGAATGCAGGCACGAGATAATATGAGATACAAAGGAGATGAAAGCGATACAAAATAGGGAAATGCCCAAGTTGAAGCTGTGTTGACTTCCATAAGAAGAATAGTAGAAATTTACAATTAGAACATCAAACACATGCAGCACACTATCAAGTCCATAGATTCTTAAGGAACATTTATATAGCCTATTCTTGTTGGCTCTTCTTGCTAAATACAATGCTTCATGTCTTCAACAGTACAATGGTCTTAGGTCTAACGATATAAATTACAACCAAAGTCTTGAAAATATAGTGGTAAATGAAAAAATGATACCAGACAAACAAGAATATATGAGGGCAGATACCCAGTCCATTCAAAATGTGGTTGTGTTGAAGTCCGAGCCTGTCCTTTCCTCAAGCAATAAAGCCAACCTTCAGTATTTTCGTCCCCAGCAACATCAGTCTCCAAGAGGGATGCCTTTGCCTTTAAGTGCATAGATTTATGGGAACTCCAAGAAGCCTTGAAACAGTCCTGGGAACTTTTAGTTGACGTACCCTTAGTTAACAAGCTAGAAATGCTTTAAATCAACAAAAATTGGCTTATACCACCATTGAAACCAACCATTCCAAGAGTGGAAAATGGCAAGAACATACACTTTAGAAAACTTAATTGCTTGAACAAAACAAAGTTCAACTGCTCCCCCTCCCCCAAGGAAAAACCCTACCTGCCGCTCTCAGGGGGCACAAATAGGGAAATCTAAAGAGTCTTGCGCTTCAGCAAAATGAATATAACGATTTGGCCCGAAGGCATTCATAAGCCCTAACCTCAATGCACTTTTCTGGGAAGGGAAAGGATAATTATCATTTCAAAGCATACAAGGCATTTAATATAGAAATATGACTCTAGTTTGCTTACAGAGTGTTCATGGGAAACCAGAAAATGTAAGCAAGCATTGAACATTGGTTTAAATTTCACAACAATGCTACAAGAAGGAAAAAAAGGTAAAAAATTCATTAACCTAAGGGGTAGAAGGAGATAAGATGGTGCATGCAAACAAAGAACTAGTACAAGTTAGTGCAAAGAACCCAAATATAATTCTAAAGCTCACAAGTTAAAATAGAAGTAAAATTACCAGAATGCAGCTCCTTCACGAGGAAGCTTCAACTCTACACACTTTGGACACCTGCAACAAAAAGCAACTGGACGTCATGATTGAGCTCCTTGTACTATTTACTGAATAATCATCAGACAATTATAATGTCTCTGAAAAGAAAAATTATAAATATCACCATGATAATGTATACAGAACTAGAGTCAACTGATTCCTTTGGCCTCTTCAATATTTGCACGTCATGTTATTTAGCAAACTTTCCAATGTTCCGCTTTTGGGCAGGATGTTGGGGAGTTGCGGTGCAAAAGAACAAAAAAGTGTAGACAAAGGATGAGGGGAAAGGATACTGAGGTAGAACTAGTTTGGGAGGCCCAGGATAATAAGGAAATGCAACAGTTTACCTTCTTTCCAGATATGCAAGGGAAAGGCCGGGAATGGAAAGAAATAGGGATTTTAAAAAAAGGAAAAGGGGGGATCATGTTCCCTGCCAATATGTCAAACAAACCCCCCCCCCCCCCAAAAAAGAAAAAAGGGCCTAGAAACAAAACAAAAAGAAAAATTTACAGCAGAATGAAAGATCGGGCTTAAGCATAGGTGAACCACTGCAAACGTTACGATCAAGCTTAACCCTACAATTCTATGAAGGGTATAACATCCCCCCCCCCCCCCAAAAAAAGGGCCAAGAAACAAAACAAAAAGAAAAACTTGCAGCAGAATGAGAGATCAGGCTTAAGCATAGGTGAAACACTGCAAACGCTACAATCAAGCGTAAACCTACAAGTCCATCAAGGCCACAACATTCCCCCACCCCACCCCACCCCACCCCCCTCCCCCACCCAAAAAAAAAGGGCCAAGAAACAAAACAAAAAGAAAAATTTGCATCAGAATGAAAAATCAGGCTTAAGCATAGGTGAACCACTGCAAATGCTACGATTAAGCATAACCCTACAAGTCCATCAAGGCTGTAACATTACCCCACTCCCCCCCCCCCCAAAAGGGCTGGTGCTCCGGAACAAGGTACCATTTAGGTGTAGGTTTAAAGTCAGCAATCACCATATATCTGAATTTCTCCTCAGTAGGTTAGTCAATTTATTCTGTTCAAATGGATAATTGCACACTAACATCTCTACTAGCAACCAAATATGAAAACAAGTTGCCTCTAGCTAAAAGGTGGCATTCAATGGCCTTGCATTCCAAGTGTACCAATATCTTTAAGAGCATCTATACTGCGAAGAAGACCAACAATAACAATACCAACAACCATTATGAACTTGGGATCATTGTATGAGCTTAAGCATGTTTGAAAAAATAGTCACTCAGTTCCCCGTCCATAACACTACACCATTCTTTTCTACAATAAGGGGAGGACAGTTAATAGGAGTCAAAGACAAAACAATTTAGAGACCTGGTTTCCTCCAACAATGACTATCCACATAAGTAACATAACAGAATTTGCTCCCATGGGTAATTAGAACTCAGAAGCTCAGTCATCAAACACGACAAACTTTTGATCATTAACAGATAACTATGAACTTAGCATCCATTTTAGGAGTTAAGCACATTTATATTACATCACTATGCATTTATCATAAGACATTTCCTGAAACGATAATCATAGCAACCGTTTTAGGACTTAAGCACGTTAACAAAAACATCACTACCCATTTCTCACGAGACATTTCTCAATCATATCTCTGAGCTCTTGATACTATAATCCAGGTTATAATGGTTCATCGTGAATAATACCCTTCTGGTGAACAATCAAAACAATCGATTTTTACATACATTTAATCAAAATATCTCAGATTAGTTTCTTTATCCATGACAAATACTGGAAATTTTGGAAGACCAAAAAAAAAGCACCAAAAAAACAGTAAAGATCATACTGAAGACGAGCAGGGTTGCCGCAACGAGCACAAGAAAGCATCGATTGTCCAGCTTCAGAAACACCCCCAACCATTATGTATGACTGCAAAAATGGGAAATTTCAACCCCAAAAACCGGGAAAAAAAAAACAATCAGCATGGGAAATTTATCTGCAGAATAAACCTAATTTGACTTGGGTACCTGATGATCAATCTCCCTGAGCTCGAAGATAGCTTGTTGAATGAGAGAAAATGAGGGAGGTCTAGGGTTGAAGAAGAGACTGACTATGGCTGGGAACGGGAAGAATTATTGAAGGGCCGAAGGGAGAATGAGGCAAAAACAAGCTGGCATTAGGGTCTGATCTTTTCGTAGGTAAATTGGAGCAGATAAAAGGATAGAGTAGGTTGATGTAGGTTAAAATAGGTTAAGGTGTAGAGTAGGTTGATATAGGTTGAAATAGGTTCAAGTGGGTTGAAATTGATTGAATTTTTTTATGTAATAGATTAAACTTGATTAACACAGTGAAAATTGGTTGAAATAGGTTGAAGTAGATTAAAGTAGGTTGAAGTGGATTGAGGTTGGCATTTTAAAATTGACCCACAAAAAGAACAAGGACTTAGTATAATAGAAGTGTAAGTCACCGTAGCTACAGAGATACCTCAGGGAGTAATCGGTAGTTTGCACATTCATATTAGATTTACATGACAATTGTTTAAAAACACAAAACCCTAATAATAAACCTTTTTTTGCCACAAATTAGAAATACAAATACAGCTAACTTGAGATAATATTTAGCCATTGAGATAAAAAAAATAAATCTATACTAATACATAATAGCAAAGTTTTAATAACTGTCATTATCTTAAATCTCATTAATTAGACAATTTCAACCGTTAGATTAGATATTGAGTTAATACCAACCGTCAGATTCACACCCTCCCTATTATCTTCCCCTCTATTCAATTTATTTCCTTTCCTCCTTAAGTTGCTCCCGACTGTCTGCTTACCCGAACAATCCAGACGCCTCTCGATTGCTCTCTCTCTCTCTCTCTTCCCCTGTCTCCGCCATTCCCCCTCTTCCACCATGAAAATCCTGCTTCGCGGTCCTTCCCTGTGTCTGCCTTGTCCGCGTTGTTCTTCCTTCCCGCATTCACAGAGACAAGAGAGGAGATCGAAGTGTGCTGTCAATGGAGGTCACACCTGGGTAGTTCGAGCTTCGGAGCCCAGCAGTGGTTGTCTTCGATTCGGTCTCAGCGTTCTTCTACGAAGCCCTTATCAGGTGTGTTTGTTCCTTGTCATAATTTCGCTTTGTCTTGCTCTGTTTTGGGTGGATCTGAGGGGGTTTTTGTGTTCTCACGGTTGTTGTTGCTGAGATTGAGATGTGAAAATGCAAAATTAGGGCTGTCAATTACACATAACCGAGAATGATGTATTGCGAGATAATTTCTAAGAGATCTGATACCTTTGCCTATTTTGCATCAGTTTCTAGCATCGTCTCTAGCATCAGTTTCATAGTTTCCATTTGGGTTTTCTTTTCCACATTTTAGATCGCATTTTCTAGAAGTAGGTTTCATAATTTTCTTGGCTTTGTGTTCAATGCATTTGGCGTATATTTTTCTGCAGAATGGAGCAGTTATGACATCAAATACGTCGGTCCAGATCTGGATTCTTTGATAAATTGCACAATTTGTACATTAAATTGTGAAATAAGGGGGTAAATATGGGTAATAATACATTCTTCAGGCCTTAGCTGAACTAATATTTTACTTCGTTTTACTTCAAAGTAATTCTTCGTTTTTGCACAGGTTGCTCGAATTGAAAGTGAGGAGAAAGAAGCCTCAGATCTGAGGATGAATCCAGATATGTTGTTTCCGATTTTCAGATATTGCACAATTTCTTTTTTATTTTATTTGTATTTTATTTTTAAACAAATAATCTGAGTCTGTTTAGCTTTTATTTTGAAAAACAAAAACAATCTGAGTTGGTTATGATATGATTTCCCACCTCCCTCCGACTCATACGCACGCACAAACTCCTCCCCTCTCTCCAACACAGTCAACTTATAACTGCTAATTGCTCACTCCTCACGTTCTCATCTCACAACATCCTCTCCCATCGCATATATCGTTTGCAATTAATCAACTGAATTCTTCCAAATATATTTCCAAAGGATTCTGATCTTGCTAGATACGCATCATCCTCACGTTCTCTTGATGGTGATTGCTTCTGTTTTTTTTTTTTTTTCTGTCACTTCATTCTTTGCATTCTTGGTTCTGTGCAGGATACTCTGGAGCTCATCTGTTCAAACTTGAATTTTAGGCTCAATCCCTCGACCTATAGGTATTAGCCTTTCACTCCATGATGTTCTGTACATGTCTGTTGCTGGCTATATCTTTAAGGTAGTTGATTTTGGGGTTGTTTATTTCAAGTGTTCTTGATTCTGGGATTGCTTTGGAAAGTTGATTCTGGGGTTGATTTTGGGGTTGTTAGCCTCTGGCCCTCACTGTCATGTGAGTCATAATGTTGTCATCAACCTGTGCTTCCAAAAAGCCCATGTTCAGCAGCAAGCAACCGAATGCTTACCCAGGACCCCATGTTACTTTCAGAGAGTTTGGATTTTTGTGATGATTATTTGGGACTACCAGTTTTTATTTTGGCTTTCTTGGTTTCTAAAGTGAGTTAACCTATTGTACACAGTGACAAAATTCTGTATTCGGGTGACTGTTAGCATAATTGTGAATGGTTTTGGCATAATTTGTTCTTGATTATGGGGTTGCTTCTGAATAACGTTATTTCAAGTGTTGTATGCTTAAATTTGGCCTGGACATTCGTTGTTAGCCTCTGCCCCCTCACTCTCATGTGAGTCATATTGTTCTCATGATTATTTGGTTGTTTATTATATTTGCTTTCTTGGTGTTTCTAAAGTCCAAACAAAATTAGGATTTATTAATCCCTCAAGCCTGCATGGGAAATTCGTTGCCCTCATCAGCCTGTGCTTCAAAAAAGCCCATGTTCAGCAGCAAGCAACTGAATGCTTACCCAGGACCCCATGTTACTTTTCAGAGAGTTTGGATTTTTGTGATGATTATTTGGGACTACCAGTTTTTATTCTGGCTTTCTTGGTTTCTAAAGTTAACTAACCTATTGTACACAGTGACAAGATTCTGTATTTGGGTGACTGTTAGCATAATTGTGAATGGTTTTGGCAAAATTTGTTCTTGATTATGGGGTTGCTTCTGAATAACCTTATTTTAAGTGTTGTATACGTCAACAAAATTAGGATTTATTATTTGTTCTCATGTGAGTCATATTCGTCTGATGATTATTTGCTTTCTTGGTGTTTCTAAAGTCCAAGCCAAAATTAGGATTTATTAATCCCTCAAGCCTCCATGGGTATTCAATGCTTACCCAGGACCCCATGTCCAACAAAATTATACTTACATATAAGTACTACTTTTGATCAAAATAATATTAGTCTCACCCCATGTCACAATTTGCAAAATAAAATCAGTTTTTAATTCATATTCGTTAATTTCTTTTTTTGCCATTATAAGAATTATATGTATAATATACCTTCACGAATAGCTTTGATATGATTGAGGTATCATTTGTATACGTCAACAAATGCTACAACTTTACAAATTTCAATTGACAATAATTGTAACTATTGCAAGTATAATGTATTAATTTAGTTTAAGACACCATACGTCGAGAGCATGAAATTAGGAAAAATTTGATACAAAATATGATTTTATATACGCAAAACATGATTTTATTCTTTTTTGTTTTTGTTCTTTCATTGTTTGTATATATTTTTAATTTGTTAAATTTTTTGTTCCCAAAAAACCACCTACAAAAAGCAACTTACAAATAATCTCAAAATATAAAAAATGTAAAATTTATGAAGTTGAAATGGGTTAAAATAATGAGAATGGAATTAATGTGTGATAATTTATGAAGTTATCGAAATTTTGTAAAATTTTTGTTCATTATTTTTCATTTTTTATTTTTTGGTTTTTTAATTTTTCATTTTTAGTTTTTAGTTTTTTATTTTTCATTTTTCATTTTTTTTGTTTTTAGTTTTTTATTTTTTTATTTTTTATTTTTTATTTTTTTCATTTTTTATTTTTTTTATTTTTATTTATTTTTATTTTTAAATTTCATTGTAAAATAAAAATTTGATACAAAATATGATTTCATATCTGCAAAACATGATTTTATTCTTTTTTGTTTTTGTTATTTCATTGTTTATATATATTTTTAATTTGTTAAATTTTTTGTTCCCAAAAAACCACCTACAAAAAGCAACTTACAAATAATCTCAAAATACAAACAATGTAAAATGAAAAAGTAACTCCAAAAAATCACAAAAACTAATAAAAAAAAAGCAATAAAACTATGTTATTGTATTTTTTATTTTCTGGCTTTTATTTTCTATTTTGTAATTTTAACTTGGGTGAGTCGTCCTGGTAGATGTTGTACGTTGGGTGGCGACCAAATAAGCAGGTTGGTTTGGCTTGAGTAGTACACATTGAGCCACTTTGTGTGGATGGGTGGTGTTTAAATTAGACCGTTGGTTTGGCTAGAGTGGTGTCCAACACTAATTTTCTTGCCTATTGTTTAATTCCAATCATTTCCTACAGGCTTGCCCTTGATATTATATACACAAAACATGATGTCTAAGGGCCTGTTTCTTTCGTGGGTAAATTGGATGGGTCAAAAGGGTGAAGTGGGTTGAAGTTGGTTAAAGTAGGTTGACATATGTTGAAGTTGGTATTTTCTTTTAGGTGAGTTGAAATAGATTGAAGTGGGATGCAGTGGGTTGATGTTGGTTGAAATTGGTTGAAGTTGGTATATTTTTAATGTAGTGAGTTAAAATGAGTTAAAATAATGAGAATGGAATTAATGTGTGATAATTTATGAAGTTATCAAAATTTGGTGAAATTTTTGTTCATTATTTTTTGGTTTTTTAATTTTTCATTTTTAGTTTTTTATTTTTCATTTTTCATTTTTTTTGTTTTTAGTTTTTTATTTTTTCTTTTTTATTTTTTATTACAAGGCTTTTTTACTTTTTTTATTTTTTATTTTTAATTTTTTAATTTTTTAATTTTTTAATTTTTAATTTTTATTTTTATTTTTAAATTTCATTTTTATTTTTTTTGCCTTTTTTTTCTTTTTTTCTTTTTATTTTTTCTTTTCTATTTTTTTAATTTTTATTTCTATTTTATTTTTATTTTTTTAATGTTTTTTTCATTTTTATAATTTTTACTTTTAATTTTTAATTTTTAATTCTTAATTTTCAATTTTGATTTCAAGTTTTTTTTTATTTCTTATTTCTTTTTTTATTTTTTTATTTTAAGTTGGTTGAAATTGGTTGAAGTGGGTAAAAATGGATTGACCCACGAAAAGAACAGGCCTTAAGTGTTTAACACAATGAAACCTAAAAGAGCATGAAATTGAGACAAAATTCCATACAAACTCATACTATGGTAGTGCTATTTTGACAAACAATGAGATACATTTACATACGAATCAAATTAAATACACCCTTTATATTATCACACTTTGTGACACTCTTAAAATTCCTTTCCCCTATAATATGTTCGTTTTATATTCTTAATAAATAGTACACTCCCAATAAAGAATATACGAGCCATGTAAGTTTCTTTCGTATTCTTCATTTGCAGTCTTCTCTCGCAGCCGTGCCCTTGATATTGATATTTGTTGAGGTTAGTTTATCACGCGATACTCATTATGTTCGTGTATTCTTCTTTGTTTCTATTCCATTGCTTTTGATCAAAATAATATTACTCTCACTCCATGTCACAATTTGCAAAATAGAATCAGTTTTTAATTCATATTCGTTAATTTCTTTTTTTGCCATTATAAGAATTATATGTATAATATACCTTCACGAATAGCTTTGATCTGATTGATGTATCATTTGTATACGTCAACAAATGCTACAACTTTACAAATTACAATTGGCAATAATTGTAACTATTGAAAGTATAATGTATTAATTTAGTTTAAGACACCATACGTGAAGAGCATGAAATTGAGAAAAATTTGATACAAAACATGATTTTATATACGCAAAATATGATTTTATTCTTTTTTGTTTTTGTTCTTTCATTGTTTGTATATATTTTTAATTTGTTAAATTTTTTGTTCCCAAAAAACCACCTACAAAAAGCAACTTACAAATAATCTCAAAATACAAAAAATGTAAAATGAAAAAGTAACTCCAAACAATAAAAAAAAATAACAAAAAAAAGAGATAAAAAACTAATAAAAACAATAAAAAACATTAAGAGAATAATAATTTCACGTACAAACATTACCACAATACGTACGATGTAAATTACATATGTACACAATTAGTAATTACAATACTTAATGTAAATAATATACGTATATAATTATTATACTACGTATTTGGTTACTATAAATTGTTTACTTACATTATGTACTTCCCTATCAATCAAATTAAAAGCACCCTTTACATTATCAAATTTTGTGACTTTCCTATAATTCCTTCAATGAATAATACGTCCTTTGTTAAATACGAGACACTAATCTTCACATTTAGCATTGTTTCTTTCCTAAATGTTATGTACACAAACCATGATGTACAACACAATCGAATCTAAAAGAGGATGAAATTGAGGAAACTTCTATACGAAATCATACTATATGAGTCATATTTTGACAAACAGTCAGATAATTTACATAGCAATGAAATTAAAGACACCCTCTACATTGTCAAACTTTGTGACACTCCTAAAATTGCTTCAATGAATAATAAGTCCTTCATCATACAAAAGGTAGTATAATTTTCCTTTGATTTTACCCCCAAATACACGATTTTTGTCAAATTCTCAATATTTTGCGTAGTTCATTTCCTATATATTAAACACACAAAAAATAATGTACAACAAAATGGAATCTAAAAGAGCATGAAATGTACGAAACTTCTATACAAAATCATACTGTGTGAGTCACACTTTGACAACCAGTTAGATAGGTTTACATACCAAACAAATTAAAATCACCCTTTACATTATCAAACTTTATGACACTCCTAAAATTCCTTTACAAATCTATACAAAATCATACTGTATAGGGGAAAAATATGTTACTAAATAGTGTATGGATGCAACTACATCTACTTCACTGAATAACAAAATGATGAACTTTTACCTAATAATGCATATAATTTTAATGAAGTAGTTATGGAAACCCCAACTGGAAGTGGTGACATCACTGTAAGAAGGCTTCGAGCAAGACTTGCTCGACAAAATGCAAGATGGAGGCTATTTAGCCGGCGTCATCCAGATCACACCCAATCACACTTCATCGCAGAACGTGAGCAGCATCAGTCACAATGTAGAGAAATTCAACTAGCAATTGCACGTAGCACTCCACCTGCAAGAAGGTTCGTAAGCCGTTGGAATTTCACGGGAACTTTGGTTTCCTGTGGGCACTGTCGCGCAGCCATGTGGTTGGATGAGAGAGTCGCAAGAGGTAGTGTTTCACAACCTCGATTCATGCTTTGTTGTCAAAGTGGACGTGTTATGTTGCCGTCATTACCCCCACCTCCTCCAGTGCTAAACACATTGTTGAATCAGCCTAATTTTCTCGATAATATAAGAATGTATAACTCCATGTTATCATTCACATCAATGGGTGGAGCTATCGACCACTCTGTAATGGATGGACATGGTCCTTACTCCTTCAGGATAAGTGGAAACAATTACCACCGAATTGGTTCATTACTCCCTGCAGAAGGACAGCGACCAAAATTTGGTCAGCTATATATCTATGACACACATGATGAAGTGCGAAATAGATGTAGGGCTTTACATGGTCAACAAAGAGTGGGTGGAGTTGATGAGGGTACATTACAGGCTTTACAACATATGCTTGATGCTGTGAACCCTTATGTCAAGGTTTTTCGTAATGCACGTGATATCTTTGAGGCAGATGCTGTGATTAATTTAAGCATTCGCATCATTAAAGCACGTCCTGGAAGACAATATACACTACCCACTGTGGATGAAGTTGCAGCTCTCATAGTCGGTGGTGATGTTGGAGGGGAAGAGCATCGAGATATTATTGTTCGAAAAATCGGTGGAAATTTACAGCGAGTATATGAAACGCAACCATCGTATATGCCCCTTCAATACCCACTCCTATTTCCTTATGGAACGGATGGTTGGTCAGCTTACATTCAATGTGTGGGGGGGTCAAGCAGTAATCGAGTAATGGTAACAATGAGAGAATTTTATGCCTTCCTCATACAATATAGGCTTGACGAAGGAAACATTCTACTTCGATGCGGCAGATTGTTCCTTCAATTTATTGTGGATTGTTACGCTGCAATTGAGGCTTGGAGGTTACTATATATCAAAAATCACCAAAGCACACTGCGAGCAGAATTATACAGTGGCTTGCAAGATGCTATTACGGCGGGTGAAAATGATGCTCATGCAGTGGGAAAAAGGTTAATACTACCTGCATCATTCACAGGTGGGCCACGCTATATGAGACAACATTTTTTGGACGCAATGGCCATATGCAATCAAATGGGTTATCCAGATTTTTTTTATCACATTCACCTGCAATCCTAATTGGCCGGAAATCCAAGAAGCTCTAGCACAACAACCAGGCCAATATGCGAATTACCGGCCAGACATTGTTGCTCGAGTATTTCGCTTAAGGCTAAAAGAGCTAAAACAAGACTTCAAGGAGAGAAATCTTTTCGGCAAAGTTATTGCAGGTAATGTTGTCAGCTAACTATGTCATGTATTTAGCATATTATTAAATCTCTATCTTACTTTATTTTTTGGCATTTATTTTTATCATCGGAACCTATACTTATCCGTTACATGTGTAGATATCCATGTCATTGAATTCCAGAAACGAGGATTACCACATGCCCATATATTATTAACCCTTGCAAGTGAAGACAAGCCTACGTGCACTGAAGACATCGATCGTATTATATGCGCAGAGCTCCCTGATGAAGACACTGACCCCCTCGCATTCGAAACTGTTACAAGACATATGATACATGGTCCATGTGGCACTGACATTCCGTATGCTCCATGCATTGAGGGTAACAAGTGCACAAAGCATTACCCTAAGAGTTTTTGTGATATGACCATTATTGAAGAACATGGTTTTGTGAAATACAGGCGTCGGGATGATGGTCGAAGTGTAACCATTCGTGGTAAGAGAATGGACAACAGATGGGTAATCCCCTATAATCGTGATCTGTGTGTCAAATATGATGCGCATATTAATGTTGAGCGGTGTGCACAAAAGAAGGTCATTAAGTACCTCCATAAATACATGCATAAGGGGGCTGATAGGGCTACCATAGTGATCGAAGACAACGTCCAACGTCCTCAACAGGGGAATGGTCCTCCTAACTATGAAGACGTCAATGAGATTAAGCAATACTTGGATTGTCGTTATGTGTCACCAGTGGATGCTGTTTGGAGAATATTTGAATTTGAGATCACGCAACGTTATCCATCAGTTGAACTATTGCAATACCACTTGCCGGGTCAACAATATGTTATATTCGATGATCGTGATCAACTTCACAGGGTTGTGGAAGAAGGAGCATAGAGAATTACTATGCTCATAGGTTGGTTCATTGTGAATAGTGAAGATCCTGAAGCAAGACGTTACCCTTATGCGACATTCCCTTCTTATTATGTATGGAATAAAGGGATGAGGAAATGGACTAAACGAAAACAAAGGGTATGCATCGGGCGACTGCCCTATGCTCACCCAAACATGGGCGAGAGATATTATCTTTGCATGCTGTTGCACATTGTTCAAGGAGCTACATCGTATGAGGATTTAAGAACTGTCAATGGTATATTATATTCAACTTTTAAGGAAGCTTGCTTGGCACGAGGGTTGGTTGATGATGCTAATGAGTGGCATGAGGCACTAGCAGAAGCATCACTATGGGCAACAGGGGCTGAACTACGAAGTATGTTCTGTTCAATGCTCATGTTTTCAGAAGTGTCTAACCCCCATCGATTGTGGGAGCAACATTGGGAAGACCTTACTGATGATTTACAAAGACGAATAGAGATGGAACTCAGAGACCATAGTTTACAGATTACTGTTGAACAACGACAGGACCTTGGACTTTATGAAATTGAGATGATTTTAAATAAGAATGGCAGATCATTAAGGGACTACCCTCTTATGCCTTTGCCGTCACCTAATCTGGTGCGTCAACTTGGTAACAGACTTATTAGAGAACAACTTGATTATGATCAAGAGCAAGAAAGCCATAACCTACAAAGGTTGCTACCAACCTTGAATTCAGATCAAATGCGAGTTTTTCAATCAGTTATTCAAGCAGATGAACATGGAGGAGGAGGCTGCTTCTTCATTTATGGTAGTGGGGGAACTGGAAAAACATATCTTTGGAAAACTATCGTAACACATTTTAGGTCAAAAGGCTTGATCGTGCTGTGCGTGGCATCCTCTGGAATAGCTGCTCTATTATTACCTTTTGGGAAAACAGCTCATTCGATGTTTAAAATACCAATTGATGCAGATGAGACATCCACATGCTCCATTTCTAAATAGTCTGAATTAGCACAGCTAATTCGGGAAACATCACTTATCATATGGGATGAGGCTCCCATGACCCATCGCCACACGGTAGAAGCAGTTGAACGGTCTTTACGAGATCTATGCAATCAGAACCAAATATTTGGGGGAAAAATGGTCATTTTTGGAGGTGATTTCAGGCAAATACTTCCGGTTGTTACAAAGGGTAGTAGAGCAGATATCGTTGCATATTCAATATCAAGGGCAACCTTTTGGTCTTACTGCAATATTCAACATCTTAGAACCAACATGCGCCTCATGCATTCAAATTTAAGTGACAATGAACATGAGCGGTTACGAAGTTTTGCAGAATGGACTTTGAATGTTGGTAATGGTCGTGTGCAAGGATACTCATTTTTAGGCGGTAGTGAATTGGATTGGATAAAGATTCCTGAAGAACATCTCATTAAGAATGACAACAACGGCCTCACGAACTTGATCGAATTTGTGTATCCAGGTTTAGTGGAAATATACAGAAACGAGTCATACTTTCAGGACCGTTGTATATTGGCTCCCCTAAACACTGATGTGGATGAAATAAATTCTAAGATTCTATCAATTATTCCCGGTTCTAGCCATACGTACCTGAGCTCTGACACATTCTTACCGACTAACAATGATTCTGTCATTGATGACATTAATCCACCAGAGATGCTTCATGGTATGAACTTTTCAGGATTCCCGAATCATGAAATTCAGTTGAAAGTTGGTGTCCCTGTTATTCTACTGAGAAATCTTGACCCATCAATTGGGTTATGCAATGGCACTCGCTTGATTATTGAAAGACTTGGTACTAAGGTTGTCCAAGCCAAAATCTTGACTGGAAGAAATATTGGGCAAGTAGTGACTATTCCACGGGTTGACTTAAGTCCTTCAGCTAAGGACTCGCCATTTGCCTTAAAGATGAGACAGTTCCCTTTGAAACTGGGTTTTGCAATGACAATTAATAAAAGTCAAGGTCAAACATTACAGTATGTAGGAGTTTATCTCCCAAAACCTGTGTTCTCCCACGGTCAACTATATGTAGCTATCTCTCGCGTCACCTGTCCTTCAGGGCTGAAGTTCTTAATTTGCAACAAAAGGGATGTGCCTCACAATATGACTAAAAACATTGTCTACCATGAAATTTTTAATGGCATTCCTGATGCTTGGTTAGTCCCTTCTACCCATATAGCTTATTTACATTACTATTGTTTCATTCGCTATTATGATGTGTTCACTACATTAGATTATACTAATATGTTTTCTTCTTTTATTTATGCTTACAGATATGTCATGTTTAGTACATACTTCTATGCCTATATGTGCCATTAACCCTGGCAATAGATCCGTCACCCTAATTGTTCGACTCATGCGATCAATGACGGTTCGAGTTTATGAGCAACGCACACTGTGGAAGGTTATATTTATGGACTATCAGGTATTGATTTATTGAAGTTGATACAAATTTTCCCAACATGTACAAGTATATTGCTTATCAATAGAGTTGATTGTTTTATAGTGTGATGAGATATTCGCCAGCATAGAAGGCGCTGCTCAAATTAACCAATGACGATCTATACTCGATGCTGGCAAAGTTTACCACATCTTCGGCTCTTGGTTGATGCTGCGACAGATGGAGAAAGGAATGTGGTAAAGAACAATTTGAAGTTGGTTTTTACGCCGAGATCGAGACTCCTTAGCGTGGTTGAGGATTGTCCTGATATTCCTTATCAGCACCTACCACCTTGTGTGTCGTTCATTGATGTCCCTCAGCGTCTAAGAACACGTGACAATGTTATATGTACGTATAATTAACACGGTGTACTTAAGTACCTGTATTTCTGTATGTATTTCCTCTCAATTATCTATAACATTTTCATATCATTTTGTTGTACAGACGTCATCGGCATGGTAGTGGCAATCGCCGTTAGAAACGACAAGGAACAGGGGCACTGCAAGGCGCGAATTATTACTTTCTGATATGCAGTATGATTTCCATTAGTATCGATTTTTCCTTTTCTATTAATTCATATATATTACTCTCCCTACTAATATTAGTACATCTAATTCTTATATGTAGCATGCGCCCGTTGAGGTTAACTTTATGGGGAGATTTCGCGGAAGTTGAGGGCACCCACCTTCAGCAACATTTGGGTACTGAAAATATACTTCTTGCTTCTAGAGTGCACATTAGAGAATATCAAGGTACCATCACATCCAATTCATATACTTTCACCCCATCAGATTGGTTATAACATCACTATGATGGTATACTTTATTAATATGTTGTCTTGCATGAAATATACTTTTAGGAATATCGGTTTCTACTTTACCAATTAGTAGATTGCTGATTAACCCGGACATTCAAGCAACAGAAGACTTTGAAGGATGGTATATACGACCAACAACATTAGTTTTAATTTCCATTTCCCATATAAGTTATATATACTTGATCTCACACATGTTACCTCCTTACATGTATTAGGTTTTCTGGCACTAATGGTGTGATGACCCATTTTGATTTTATGCGTAAGAGAACATTACGTATGTACAATCTGGAGAAGTTGTTCGACGCTCGAAGGATTAGATTACATCAATATGCATCTACGCGGAATGTAAGCTAGAAATTAATGTTACAAATGTAACTTTATGCTTGCATTATTCTGTTAACAAAACATAATCTTTACAATTCACAATATGCAGGTCAAATATTGCCGACTTTTTGCATACGTAATTGAAATTCACCCATTGATTTATGACGCATGCACTAATTGCAAAAAAGTGATCACTCTTACGTATTCGCTCTAAATGTACCTTACTGCACATGTCAATCTCCAAATTTGACACAAAAGAGGTTTGCATACTTGATTACCTATTGTTATGTACTTTGTTCTACTTTTCCAAATACATGTTTGCATTATTATAACCGTCCTGTGCTATTTAAAATTATAGGTATATCTTCAGAGTTCTCTTGCAAGATAATACAGGTTGTAGGGAGTTTACTGTTCTTCATGAGGATGCTCGAATTCTTTTGCACATGACGACTGCCCAGTTGGATGTGTATGCATCGCAGGTATTACAGTTTTCCCTATGTACCATAGTTAACACAATTTATTCTTTTACTATTGACTATCCTATGTTAATATTTTCTACAGCCGTATGGTCATCTATCGCTTTATACGATTATAGATGATTACATATGTCAACCATGGGTATTTGTCATGGAGCCCCCACGTCACTATGAAGTAGAGGTTCCTATTGCTTTGATTGCACCAGTTCATTGGGAGGAAGAAGTTTATTACTTACGAAAAACCAATGTTAGGTACACCAGGTAGATCACGTGTAAATATAAACGTTAGCCCCATCATTGTCATTCAAATTATTTCTAAAACTTTATTTCCTCTGTAGGTATAAAAGGAGGAGGTGGATTCTTCGTCATTGGCGTGATAGATTGGTTGCTCATCATGTTATTTAGCGTGTCTTTTGTCGTAATTACTATCTACTATTTCTATCGTACTATTATAGACTTCTTCCTAAGTCATGTGATTTGTAGTTGTTCATCTCATTGGTTATATATGAATTTGCTACCCACGTATATTTTTCATTAATTATTCTATGATCTTTCCTAAATTATAATATTAACTATGTCTACAATGGCTATCGGTTCATTACTTGCATAGTATATATCATGAAATGTCTATTTTAATATGCACTGTGCATAGCACGGGTCCAGACTAGTAAAATAACAATTACAAAGATACCATCCTATATATTCAACTGCTACCAACCCATCTAAGCTCAGTTGTTGCTTATCAGTCACCAAGAGAAGTCTCACATTGCCATAGAAACAAGCACAAACTGCACTCTTGAACTATATCCAATTTGGCCCTCACCGACCTACTTGTGTCATCGCCACTCGTGCGTCATCTTACGGTCAGCCACTCAATAACCCTTTCTGTTGGATTCTGGCACTAACAAACTTGTATTTGATGAGAATTTTTTTTGTGATAAAAAGAAACATTAATAGTTGAATACTTGGGGGAAATAAATCAGAAAATGGAACATTTCAGTTAAAAGTGGAGATTATAAAGTGGTATTTTATATTAAATACTTTACAATAATTAAATAAAAAATTATTTAGCAAATAAAAACAAAACAGACATATAGGTAAGGAAAATAATATCACAGTCTATCCTCTAAAAGAACATAACCTGGCTAATAAATCAAGTTGGGCTGCTTTTTCTAATGGAAATCTTGAAATACTCCATAGTTGGTAACGCACCGTTTTAACAATTTACATTTATGTAGACTTTAAAAATTTAATCATTAAATATGATAGTATTTTTTTGTCCTTTTTAATTTATATATTATTTTATTAAGGGTGTGTTTGGTAGGGGGGAAATTATTTTTCCGGAAAATAATTTTCCCATTTTACGTCGTTTGGTAAAACAAGGAGGGGAAAATCATTTTCAGGGGAAAATCATTTTACCCCATTTGAAGGAAATTGTTTTTCCTTGAAAAAGTAGGGAAAACGATTTTCCAAATCCAATTTTCGTTGCCCAATTTTGTCTTTTGTTCTATTTTCTTTTAATTGTACCTAGAATCACTCTGTTTTCATTCTCATTTTGTCTCTCATTCCTCCCATCTTCTTCATGTTCATCATGTTCATCGATGGTTTCTATCGTTAATCTCTGTAATTATTTCTTCAGTTCTCTAATCGTGTTACAGTTGCCTTTTTGAAGAACTTCGCAATTCAAGATGCTCATCGTCTCCCCGTTCATCATTTTCTTTAATCTGGATTTAATATCACTCAAAGTCAACTGGGTAATCCTTGGGAATAGTGCAAAAATTGAGATTCATTAATGTTGACTCTCTCTTTTGCTGGGTTTATTACTGGGTATATTTCTTACTAATATTTTGGGTTTGATTTTGAAGAGGAGAGAAACAAAATTCGTTGGTTAAGTCGGGTAGGGGTGTGCAAAAAAAATCCGAAACCGAAAACCGAACCGAAAAACCGGTTAATTGAATAAATTTTTCAAAAAACAAATTTTTTTTTCGATTTTCGGTTCGGTTACGGTTCGGATTATTTGAAAATTCGGTTAAAATCTATACGTAAAAAATAAAAAATTTCGGTAAGAAAGTGCACTTTTTAATTATTTATAAATGGTAACCAAAGTTTAATTTTTATAAAAAGAATTTAAACATAAAAGAATGACAAATTTAGGTAAGAAAGTATAAGTTTTTAATTATTTGTAAACAGTTAACCGGTAACCGAACCGAAAAATCGGTTAACCGAAATTTTCAGCTCGGTTACGGTTCGGGTTTTGGAAGAACCGAAATTTTCGGTTCGGTTCAGTTACGGTTAGGAATTTTTTCGAACCGCAAAACCGGTTAATCGATTTTCAGTTAACCGAAACTCCGGTTAACCGGTTTTGCACACCCCTAGGGTCGGGTAAGAGTAGTGAGCAGGAAAGGGGGTTGATGGTAAAAAGAAATGAAATGATGACGGAGATTCATTCTATCAAATAGCAAAAAATGAAGTGGAAAGAAAATGATTTTCCATTATACCAAACAGCTGAAAATGTAAGTGGAAAATCATTTTCCTTGGGAAAATATTTTTCATGAAAAATGATTTTCTTGAAAAATGATTTTCCCCCTTACCAAACACACCCTAAGTGTTGAGTTTATCTCGTATAGTCTACTTACAAATCACAATACATTTGTCCCTTTATGCAAATGACTTTTGATAATGGGGTGTTTGGTAACAACAGCTGTTTGAGGAAAAATAGTTATTTGAGAGGATTTTAGCTGTTTGACTTGGGTGTTTGGTAACAATAGCTGTTTGAGAAAAAATAGTTATTTGAGAGGATTTTAACTGTTTTGATCAAGTCAAACAGCTAAATGATGTTTGGTAAAAAACTGTTTGTAATCGAAACTCTTTTTAGAAAAACTATTTTCATTAGCCTTTCGAGAAGAGTTTTTTGTGAAAATGACATAATTGTCCGTAAGTTTGGAAAAATTACACACATTTCATTATAAACTAATTCATAAATAAGGGTATAAATGAAAATTTACCAACATATTTTTCAGAAACAGTTAGTTTTTGCCAAACACTTTTCCTAAAAACAGTCAATTCAAACCGCTAACATAAACAACTAATTGAAACAGCTAATAGCTAACAGTTAATACAAACAGCTAACAGCTAACAATTAACAGATGTTTACTAAACAAAACCAATAACCAATTAAAAAGGGCACTTTTTGAGATGTAATGTTCTAATGAGATCCACTAAATTTTTTAAAAAGTCGTGAATTGTTGAAAGGATTAGTTAAAATGTGTTATATTTGCTAATAGCCGTCCCTTAGGAAGACTACTGGGCAATATATTATTTAATGGTAAAGACAATTATTAGAGAATTCAGGGTTGGATACATCAGTGCTAGATTTTGTGAGATTTGCTATTAGGTGGCCTCTCTAAAAGCATGGCCCACATTGTATTTGGTGGAGGAGCTTTGAACATTATCAGTTTTTGTTACTTGACTAAAGGCCTATTTGGTAAATAATTTTCCGGGGTTAAAAAAAAAGGGTAGGGATTAGGTTTTTGACCATGTTCAAAAAGTTCTTTAAGCTATTTGGTTTAATAGTTTTTTGTACTTAAAAAAATTAATTTTTAAAAAGCTATTTGGAAGAGTTTTTTACAAGAGCTTTTTATTGTTCAATATTAAAACTACCATATTGCTCATTTTTTTGGGTCAAAATTACATTCAATGGTATTCAAAACAAAAATCCTACTCTTTTGCTGATATGATGCTCATCTATTCATTTTTATTGTTCTACATTCTTTCTTTGCACAGCTCGGACCAGCTCCCTCCTTATTCAACTCAACAACTCAAAGAATGTGGTCATCCTTGAGGATTTGCATCCAATAAGTAAATTTTCAAAATTTAAATATTTAATTTTGGCGAAGATATAAATGTAATTCTATATATTTTATAAGTCATAATTTATAATTTATAATTCATGTTGGAAAAAAAAATGCAATAAAAACAATTGTATTGTTAAAAGAAATAATTAAATTACGTTACGGAGATAAGTAGAATTTTACCAAGTAGCCCTACTATAAACAATTAATTATATACCGAACACTTTTCTCGGAAACAATAATTCTATCAACTAGGTCAAACAACTAATACAATGAGTTAACTGTTAACAGCTAATGCAAACAGCTAACAACTAACAGCTATTAACTGATTGTCAAACAGGTGGCCCTGTTTTGACAATCAGCGTTTAGTTGTTAACTGTTTGCTATCAGCTGTTTGAATTGATTGTTTCAGTTTGCATTGACTATCTAAATCAACTGTTTCTAAAAAAAATATCTTGAAAAAAAAAAGTTATCTCAAAAAAGATTGTTTGTTAAAATTTAATTTGTACCATTTCTCGACATTAATTTTTAGTTGAACATGATTTTTTTTTATTCATCGGTCATCTTAGTTTATTTTCAAACAGAATTACATTTTTATGTCACATGCTAAAATTAATTTAATCCTTGGACCCTTGTTTTCTTACTAATTTTACACATTTTTTATTTTTTATTTTTCTTATTTTCTTTTCAATTTATATGTATTCATGTGATATCTATGATTTACAATCGTATTTTGTTATTTAGACGATGTGATCCAAATCAAGTTAAATAGAAAACAAAAACTATATTTCAAATGACAATTGTTTTAATAATAAAATTTCTCTGACACTAAAAGATCAACCCATTCCAGATATACTTAATTAGATACAATAAAAACATACCCATAAGACAACCAAATCCAGTGATGTTGACCGGAATCTCTCTTTCTTTTTTTTTTTTTTTACAATGGTAAAGATGAAGTACAACCAATGTTATACGCATCTTCTTACGATAGTACATCCAACTACATCCATTGTCATAATAGCATCAAACGTTGAGGATAAGCAGATATCTGAAAAAAAAACGAATTTGTGATAGAGTGACCAAATTTAGAAAGTCAGTCAGCCGCCATATTTGCCTCTCGATAGATGTGTTTGACTTGGAAATAGGTGTCCTGATTTAACCACATACAATGTCTTCGATAATCGTGGCGATCTTCCATGGAACTTGGATTTTGCCTGCTAGGGCTTGGATTACTGTGGTATTGTCACCTTCAATTAAAAGACTCTTGTAGCCTGCTTGTGTGGTTGCATTAACTCCATCCTTCAGTGTTCTTGCTTCAGCTACCATGATTGAAGTAGACCCATAATTAGCAACTCCTACTTTGAGTAGTCTGCCCATCTAGTCGCGTAGTACGTAACCTCCTGCTGCTGATGAGTTGAAAAGCGATCCGTCAAAATTGATTTTGACGAATCCTGGAAGTGGTGGGTTCCACCTTACAAGGTGGAGGGGTTTGGGAAGGGTAGAAGAAAATCCCCTCAGAGAATAATCATCCGATATACAAGATAGATTATCCATTCGACACATGCCTTCTTTGCTTTGATAAGGCATCTTATAGGATTAAAAAACTTATTTTCGAAGACTACTGCATTTCTCTCTTTCCAAATGCTCCAAATAAGAAAGGATAATTTTTGGAGCAACTTTGGATTACGGCAGGATTTTACCCTTTGTAACGCTTCAGCTAGTTATTGGTAGCCACCAGGTGAGAACTATATTGGGAACCATTGGTGTTTATCTGCTAGTTCCCATACTTTTTTACCTATTTGGCACTCACTAAATAAATGGTCAATTGGTTTAATGTCGCCCAGGCAGATTGGGCAACCTACATCAATATTCAGTCCACATTTGAATAAAGTTCCTCGGACAGGGACTGCTTTGTAGCGGATTTGTCATAAGAAAAATTTAATTTTTGACATGGTGTCTATTTGCCAAATCCACTTGAAGGACCAATATGAGTAATCATTTATTGACTTATCGTGTGCTATCCATGTTGTTGATTTAGTACTAAAGGTACATGAGTTATCCATACCCCAACATAAGGAGTCTGGTTTGCTGTGGGCAGGAATGACAACTCCTTGGATTTTATGCATGATCGGCTGATTACCCAAGGTAGAGGTGAGTTGTGTGAGATTTCAAGTCCTATCCTGTGATAAATTCAAAAACTTTAGCACGTGGACTAGGTATAGTTGCTTCATCAACATCTAATATTTCAAGTAGTTCTTATTTTCTATCAAGCTATCATGCCAGAAGGAAATGCTTTCGCCATTTCCTATATGCCACATAATTCCTTGTTTTATAAGTGGTCTACAATTTAATAAACTCTTCCAGATTGGGAAGTCGGTGTTCTATTTTTTATAGTTGAAGAATTCATTCTTACGAAGGTACTTAGCTCGCATCATTTGAACCCATAAGCTGTATTTGTTGGTAAGAATTTTCCAGGCTAGTTTGCATTGGAAAGCCTCATTGACTGCTTCTGTTTTTCGTAATCATAGTCCGCCTTTACTTTTAGGTAAGCAGAGCTTATTCCACTTCGGCGTTTGTGTGGCTCCCAAAAAAGTCTTGATTGAGTTTATCTAGGTGGTGATAGTAGCTGTTGGAACCTGGAAGCATTGCATTGTATGCACTGCGAGTGATTCTAAGTGTGATTGGATTATGACTATTCTTCATGCTTTTGATAAACAATTTGTTTTCCAACCTTGCAGTTTGGCATTGGTTTTGTCGATAATCTCGTTAAAGGTAGATTTGGAATGTCGACCTTGAAAGAGAGGGCAACCCATATATTTGCCTAAAGATGCTCTGTGAGGAATGTTAAAAATACCCGTAACTACTTCTTTCTGGTGTGGGGAGGCATTATGCGAGAACGTGAGTACCGACTTCTGATAGTTAATAAGTTGTCCTGAATTGTCGCATAATTTATCCAGTAGTGACTTCAGATGCACACAACTTGCAGCAGTAGTTTTTACAAAAAGGTAGATAGTCGTCTGCAAAGAGTAGGCCGAGAACAGTGTTGGATCGTGGGCAAATTTTAAGCCATATTCCAGATTTTCTAGTTGCCTCCTCTTTAGTTAGCCATAGACTTAGGACTTCCATACAAGTAACAAATATATATGGAGAAAGGGTATCACCTTGTCTAATTCCTCTAGTCGGGGTAAATAACCCATTAGGTTCATCATTAACGATAATAGAGTATGAAACGGACGATATACATTCTTTGATCCATTTGTTCCAAATTGGATGGAAGCCTATTTCTTGGAAACATTGCATAATGAATTCCCATTCCATTATGTCGTATGCTTTTTTCATATCTAGTTTAATGGCAACTCAGGATGCTTTGGCCTTTAGGTTCTTGAATTTGTGCACAATCTCATGAGAGATGAGGATATTATCATGGAATTTCTCTTTCTGTTATTACTCATTACATATGTGAAAATTGTAAACACAATTGCACTATTCCATTGATTTTATACATGTGTAAATATCACAACTGTCAACTCGTCATGGATAGCGTAAGCATGACCATTTGCAGTTTCTTGAACAAGGAACTAATTTGTAGTGGTTGAGAATATCTAACATTCACTTCTGCCTACATAGATTTGGAACACACTTTGCGATTATGGTTTCGGTGCTAGTATAGGAACTAAGTAGAAGAAGAATGAAGTTTCCCTTCAATTATCTCACTATTTTAGCTATGATTATATAGAAACTAATTTATTAATTGTGAAATGTGCATACATTAATTTTATGTCTCATCATACAACAAGAACGAAGCAATAATTTTAAGTGGTGGTATCGGTGAATTATGACTTATAGTTTTGTGAAGGCTTAGTTATCAAACATTGGAAGTAAGAATGAAATTGTAGTTCTACGCTCATTTTTGTAATTAATCTCTTATTAGTAATTATACATGGGCTCACAGATTTGTGGAAACATCATTATTAAATAGCGATGAGCAATTGGGCAAATCAAGATGAAGAATAAATGGTCAAATCAATCCATCAACTTGATATTTGAGATAAGAAATGCTTTTATCATATTTTGGGGGGGGGGGATTGAGATGAATGTAAAAGTTATAAGTTGGGCCAAACAAATTATTCTTAAAAAACACTTATGTTATAAATTAGGTCAACTATTTTCTCTAGAAAGAGTTTTAAAAAAAACTGTTTTTGAGAAACAAAAACACTTTCATGTAAATCAGGCAAAAACATGCACTAGTTGACTTTTTTTGACCATGTCAAAATAGCTAAAAACCCCCAAAAATAATTTTGTATTAAAAACTCAACGAAAAAACCAACTAAACACCCTGAAAGAATGCTATGAGTGATACTTTAAATATAGAGCTGATATAAGTATATTTATCATTAATTATTTGAAATATAAATCTGTTTTTAATATTTAAGATTAATTTCTGTCAGGAAATTTTTGATGCAAATATCGGATGACTTTTTAAGTTTTTATTAATCAACTGACCTTTTAAGTTTTTATTAATCAACCTTTCCTTTTTTTTTCCCTATCCACAGAAAAGAGCAAATAAACCACTACACAGTACACTCGATGGTGAGTCCCCTCCCCTCCCAATCTACAGTGATCAGGCGGTTGGCATTCTCCCTCCAACGAACCACCCTTCCCAGTTCCCCCCCCCCCACTCCCCCCCACCCAAAAAAAAAAGGTTTTGCAGGGTAAACATGAGAACTTCTGTTACGGGTGATCCACTGGCGACATTGGCTTTCTTATTTTAATGGTGGGTAATCATTCTTCCTCCAAACCCAATTATCTTTGCAGTGTTCATGCCGCTTCAGTTTTTTTTTTTTTTGGGGGGGGGGGGGGGGGGAGAGCGGGAGGGGAAGTGGTCTTTTGATTCTTGTCATGCAGAAATGAAAATTAGGGTTGTGAAGAGACTTTTAACTAGGTGTGAATTTCAGGTGAAATTCTTATTTTTTCTGGCTAAGCATATAATCGGGTTCTCTATTTGCCTTATAGCTTTAGAATGAGTAATCTGGCTTTTCTATCACGTTCTTGTGAATCTTTTAAGAATTGGGTTACCTATTTGAGCTGAATTAGTTATAATTCCACAAGTTTTAGATCGTGTTTGATTCATATTCTTTTTATAGCAAATTGTTCCTTTGAACTGGGTTTTCCACGGACAGTTGGACTTGGATCACAGTTGCTATGAATAAATGGATGACTGAGCAATTGGAATCTGGCACATCCCACTTGTTTTTTTGAATAACTCAACACAATTTCCCAAATTTATTTGTTTTTTTTTTTTGAATATGATTAATATGGTCCATATGGATAAATGAAAGCCATTGCTTCTGTTTGGGGACAGAATGTTAACTGGGGTTGGTTGCATGAATGGATGAAATGCCCCATGGATTATCTTGAAAGAATTCGTATAATATAGTGTAGGAACGAACTAACGAAGATGGAGTGTTCTTTGAATTGACATGTTGCTTGTGTGAATCCCCAGAGTGGATGTTGACTCAAATGGGTTTCTATGGGCCAACATTTGGAATCAGGCTACCTTGTCATCCCTCAAATGCAATATATCTATGGGCAAAGATTTTGAGGTCAAGGTTTCTGTTCAGTAGCCTTGTTACGTCCCTTTATAAACTGGCTTCTTCTAATTGCGGGAGAGATCATGCGGGACACTGCTTTGTTCAAGTTAAACCCTCCAGCATGTTTGATAATCGCAAGTGAGTCATCATGTACCTTGCTGTTTAGTTGTGTATGTCTTATCATGGGATGGCAAATTGATATTCAATTTTGGTCCCTGATTGTACTGTATTTCCTGGCCTTATTCTTCTCCTTATGTTCATAGGATTCTATGCCAATCTTCCATGCTATCTCGAACATGATCCAAGCACAACTTGAACTTCATGAGACAAAAATGTGCGGATGAAAATGAGACAATCCAATTCCAATGTGATCTGAATCAGACACGATTTGATCAATTGTGCTCATAAACTAAAGTATTTAGCATTTTGATGGATTTTAAGGACCCAAAAAAAAAGAAAAAAGCACAGGTCAGAAGAGCAAAGTCAAGGTAAATTGTCTCCATGGATTGGAGGTAACCACTACTCTTACTTGCATCTGGATCACTCCAAATTCCAGATCATGATATGTCTAGCAGAGATTAAGCCTTAGCCCAGGCCCTATGCTCTTTTAGTGTGCCGAATCTACTAGGAGAAGAGTGTAATCACAAACTTTGCCTTTCTTTGCAACATGAGATCTTACCAACTTAACCAATCTACTTCGTGCTTGAAACTTATCTTGCTGCAGGAAAAGCGAAATTTGCAGTTAATATCTCATGATGATTGAGACTCTTCACTAGTACTTGCTATCCATTCTGAAATTCGAGATGGAATTGTTGGCAAATCAAGATATATGTGGACTAGTTTGGACTAATATCAACTATCAACCAATTTGGGCTATAAGCTTATATTCTTTTAGGCTTTGTCCGTCTGAACTCTGTGATGAAACTGTGTTGTTAAACGAATGCAAGTATCTTGGATTTGATGAAATGAGAGATTGACGTCTCACAACTGTAATCTTGTGTCAGGCCTGATCGGTACCTGCTGAATTTGTGTTCCCATTATTCGCGGCAAAGTCAATGACTGGAACATGCACAAGATCCAAAGTGCTAATTAACTAAGCCTCTGTGTGACCTTTAGGGCCAGCTGAAGAAAATTTTAGCTGGGTGGAAAAATTTCCTTTGTGGAAAACTTTCCGTTGAACCACTAAGGTAAGCTGCAAGAGGCTAGCCTTAGTAGCTATGGGATGTTAAGAGGAAACTGCATGGAAAGTTCGCATTAAATGATTGCACCAATGGAAGACATAGATTAAGAAGAACCAGGGACAAGTGATTAGCTGAGATTTAGCTCTTCTAGATCTTACTTGGAATGGATTTGGGCTTATAGGATTGTAGCTTTGTAGGATTTGCAGAGACCTTAAGTACGGCTTTTACGGCTTGGTGTTCATAGGCTTTATCATGCGCGTCCCCTCCACCCCTCTTTCCCAGGTGTGCGTTTACTCCTTGCTCCTTAATCTATTTTTCCTTTACTAATGTGTAGCAGACCCTAAGCAGCTTTCACGCCTGGTGTTCTGGCCAGATTGTGTGAATGGTCTCCTCTTCCCACGGCACACACGTTTTTCTTGAGTATTGTTTATAGTTTATACCTTTTTTTTTTTGGAACAGAAGACAAAGCTTCCATTCACCATCAAAAATTCCCAAATAGGGTTATATACAACTAATAAGTACTTAAATAGGGGCCACCTTAGGAAGGGTCCTCCAAATTTAAGCCTCAAACACCAACTTTCTATACAATATGTATTCCAATTAAAATATTTCCTGCTATGCAAAGCAAGAAATTGCATCCGAGCCTTTACAGTATGAATAATGACTTCAGCTGAATTTTTTGCATCTGGTCTCTTTTGCTGGAAACTGGCCTCATTCCTATATAATTCCAGATTGGAAATATATTGCAGCACTGCTGCACATCATCATGCTTTTGTAAACAACAGGCTTCTTGCATACAATTAGCCATACAGTTAACCATCCGTACCAATGCATCAAAGACAGCCATTTCCCTTACTTTGATCCAATGAAGGGCCTTCTCTCTGATGAATTTAGCATGATTACACTAAACAGATGCTCAAAGGTTTTCAAATGAACACCACATACGTCACATCTACTGTCAATGTCAGGCATAAAATCAGCAAGTTTTTGTCTCGCAGACAACTTGCTTTGTATAAGCATCCAGACGAAGAATGCTTAGGATGTTGCTCCTATTCCATACAAATTTTCTCTATTTTTGCTTAGGGAGCTGTTCACAGCTCCTATTATATGCCTCCTTGGTAAACTGCTGTCCAGACTTCATTCTGCTCAAATGTGGCTTGACACTGTCTCTAACTCTCCACATTTTCTTCCAAAATGTCTGTACTTTGCTGATATTACCACGGACTCTTCCCTTTTAGATGATGGGTATGAAACTGGTTTACCCACAAACTGTCTTTCTCGTGCTCAATATCCACATATGCTTGGCAATCAGAACCTTGTTCCACACCTTAATGTTCTTAAATTCAATTTTGACTTAGGCATGCAAACATTGTCCCAAGCTACTAAAGGCTTTCTAGTGTACGTTTTAGTTGATCCCCACAAGAAATTTCTACAGATTTGCTCCACCCTTTCCATCACAACCTGACGCAGGATAAATATTGAAGTCCAGAATGTAATCAGCCCTGTTAGAACAGAATTGACAAGTACACATATTGCTGCATAGAACAGGTTTCTGCTCTGCCATGTTCTGATCTTTCCAACCAACTCATCTAGCAAAATCTGACAGTCAATAGCATTAGGTCTTCTGGGAGAGATAGGTGTCCCAAGGTATTCAAAATTTTAAATGGAATGGTACGTAGAGGAAACCCAGCAACTCTAACAATCTCCTCCCTCCTCTCTTCCTTCAAACCTCCTACATAAATTTAGGACTTGTTTTCATTAATATATAGACCTGATGTGGCAGAAAAAGTCTTTTAAGACATTCTTCAAACACCGAACAGGGTGGACCTCAGCTTTGCAAAACTTCATAAGATAATCAGTAAAGGATAGATGACAAAGTCTCATATGCTTGCAGCCAGGGTGGAACTTGAATGTATTATTGCTAATGGCAAACTGAGTGTTTATATCTCGTTCTTATATTTTTTTTATACTCCACTACTAGCAATGTTATTTGCTTCTTCCTCCACTTCTGTTTGCACATTTGGTTGGGGGCTGAGGTTGCTTGTTTCTTTACTTCCTTAGACCCTGCCAATGGTGGAATTTTACTGGTTTATCATGTTATTTGAAAATTTCCATTTACTTCACTATACCTAATGCAAGAATTTCTTTGTAGGAAGGTGAACTGGTCAATTTACAACAGTCCGGATGGCAGGGGATTGGATCCTTTTACCAACAATGGTAATGGCCGAACTCGCCTAATCAAAGCAGTTCAAAATCTGTTCAGCTGGTTAAATGCAAGGATTCAGGATGTAAGGAAAGATCTTCCTAGAAAACTACTCTGTTTCTTGGTGGGTTTTTATTGTGCGACTGCGTTTGCTACTGTCATTGGGCAAACAGGTGACTGGGACATTCTGTCTGCAGCCTTGGCGGTGGTTGTGGTGGAGGGTATTGGGGCTCTTAGGTATAAGGCCTCTGTACCTTTGCTCGACAAGATCAGAAACCTCATAGTCATTTTTAATTATTGGAAAGCTGGACTTGCTTTGGGTCTTTTCTTGGATTCTTTCAAGTATGCAATAAGTAACAGTTAATTGACTTCTTCTACTTTTCCTGCACTAAATATCTATTGTGCTAATTACTTTCAACTTCCTATTCAGGTATTAATGTGGGAAGAGGTCATTTCTAGATGAAGATAGATGCTGAAGTGCATGTCAAAGGAGGCAGCAGAGATGTAGTTGAAATCATATACATTTAATTTGACTTCAGGTTAGTTCAAATAAACAGCTTTGAGTTTTATGATTGATCTCTGAAAAAAAAAATTGATTAAAGGAACAAAAGAAGTGTACTGTGTAAAGAAAGTTGAGTGTAGTGATATGTTGCAGGTATTCATACGAAAGCTTCTGTGACTCTGTGTAACATGCGCATAACCTACAGTCTAATTTCACAGATAATTGGGTTGTGTTTGGTAGAGAAAAAGACGGTTCTCTTATTTACCAACATTTGACCCCAAAAGCTGAAAATTGAGTTCTGTTCAAGACTAGTGTAAGCTTATTTTGTTCCTCATATACAACTCAGTTTATAATCGGGGCAGCATTGGGAGTACTAGCGGAAGTCACATAACCCATATTGCAAGCCAAGTCTCAAAATCTGCTATTGAGATGCAGGCTGCCCTTTCCTCTGTGCATCTCCCGATTCAGATGAAGCAACTAATTTGCAATGTTCTGCTTTTTTCTTTTTCTTTTTTCTTTTTTCTTTTTCTGTTTTTTTAAGCATTGATGCCTCGTAAATCTAGCGTCTAACATGAGTAAATGAGTGATTACTTTGCCATTCAAAGGTAAGACTCATAAGTCATATGCCTTGTCCTGCCCTCCCTGCCTTGGCTGGGCTTCGGGGTAGTTGTTTGGTTTAGTTTGGATGTTCATTGAAGTACCTTCTGTTTGTTCTTATAGTATCAAGATTGCATGAAACCAGAAACCGTTGTCTGATGATTTTATTATTTTGTCTGCAGAGTATTTCTAGCATTGGTCAGGATAACCAGCATTCAGGAGATCATTATCTCTCAGTCACTAGCTTGTGGGACTCTACGTCATTTTCGCTAACAATTATATGGTATACCTCATTCATTTATTCCTGCAGTATGCTGCTGCAGATTGTTATATACAGCAGGAACTCTTAGGCAATGACGCTTAAGGATGATAATGAGCATGTACAGAGAACTGAGACTCTTGTTCATGATTGATGTATATTTCTTCCTAGATGTCAAATGATGTTTAACAACTGGTATGTTTGGGTAGATGAAGTTCAAGTCTTCGAGTATGTTAGTCTTTGATGAATATATAGTGGGGACCTTGGGAGTCCTATTCGTGCTTTACATTGTACAGTGGGTTAGTAAAATATCTCATTGAAATGCCCTTCGCATTGATTGTTGATTATTAAGTAATTGGTGTTTTAAATCTAGAGTTCAAAAGAAACAAATCTTTTTGTAATTTAATTAATTGCAGGATTAGGAAGATTGTACACCCTTTTCCTTTAGTTTCCCTTGGGAAGGATTTAGTAATGTCTTTGTCAGGCTTTGAGATCGGAGGAAACTTATTTCATCAGTTGATCTAGCTCTACGCATTTGCATTCGTAGTTGTGCAAAGGGTGCCTCGTAAATTAGCTATTTGTAAAGATGTCATATCTCTGGACTATGCTATAGGCCTATGTTGTTTACACTTTACACTTTACAGTTGAGACTGTTAAAGCATGATATTGGTGCATTTATGTTGTATTAGCTTTTTTACTCTTAAAACCATGGATACATGATTTGCTCATTGTTTTAGTGCAAGCAAAATGAAGCCTTGTAGCTTCCTTGTCATTCAAAATGGTTCTCTTGTCAGTAACATGATGGAAAATTCATATGCTATGGCCCTTCTGTATGCTAGACTCTGTTATGTTATTTCCCATCATATTTGAGCCAAGTCAATTCAAGTTCGCGCTAAAATTGTGTATTAATTTTGGTTGAATGTGGCTCAGAATAGCTTGTTATGGACCTTCTGATATAAGTTCTTTTTTAGGGCACAATTAACCAGCCTCCCTTTGGGATGTTGTTTAGGGAGTTATAATGCATTTGGTTGTTGATGAAGATGAATTGACTACTTGGAAATTGAATGGAGTTTCTCCGGCAAGGATCTAACAAGCTTTCTCTCTAAACCTCATAATATTTAACACCTTGTTCCTCCTCTCTTGCTTCCCTTTTGTTTCGCTTTTCTTTTTCCTCTCTTCGTTGTGAGGCATTGCACAATTGGTACAATCTTCTTGTAGGAAGAACTTTGGAAGATTTGACATTGCCTTCAAAACTTCACACTTCAAGGTATTGTTTTATATGGCTTATAGAGGTCTAAATCTGAAAAGTTTGTTACAATAGGCAAGCCAAGGATAGAGAATCTCATCTATGACATTCCATTTTGAATTCCCTCACTTCAACTATTTCTTGCAATCAAGATCATAGGATCCATTTGAATCCTACTCAACACATTATAATGGGTTTTGGCATACATTGCAAGAAAGGCCAAATGAGCCTCCCAAACTCTTTTAGCCTTATGGCAAAACCTCCATTTCCTTCTCAGTGGCCCGCTTCTCTAACTCAATACACTTGTACCTCTTGGCACAAAAAATGTAGAACCCGAGATTTAGTGTGGTTAGAGCAGCCGAGAGGAAGAAAAAGTAGTCCAAATTCCCATCATTCAAGTTTGGGGGAACCCACCCGGGGTTGCCGTTCTTTGAGGTAATATGCATGACCACACTTAAAATGATGCTGCACATGTAGCTCCCCATTGCTGATGAAGACATTGATAACCCAAGGCCAAGACTTTTCAACCCATCCGGGGTTTGTGAGGAAAAGAATTCCCATTGAGCCACATACACGAAAGCCTCAGAAATGCCCACAAGAACATACTGTGGAGTTTGCCAAAAGATGCTCATAGGGCTTATGTCTTGTCCACTTAAAATAGCATACCTCCTTCTCTGCTTTTCCACAACTGCTGCCATTATCATTGCTAACACCGCAATGGATAGCCCGATCCCTATCCTTTGTAGCTCACTGGGAGGCTTGGGTTTCCTTTTTGTGATCTTTACATAAAGTGGGACGATAAGCTTGTCATAGAAGATGATGAAGAAGGATGTGCTTATGATGTCAAATGCGGTCATGCTAGCTGGTGGGAAATGGAAGGCCCCTATTGCCGTGTTCATGGCAGCCCCCTGCTCAATGAAGAGAGAGAGCATTTGGATGAATACAACCGAGGAGAGAATGGTGCACATCCATATGGGTAGCAACCTTAGGATGCACTTTACTTCTTCAACCTGAGTGATGGTGCATATGCGCCATGGATTGCTAGGGCCAGTCTTGTCTGGAATGAGATCTGTGTCTAGTGGTGTGATGACTGCAGCTCTGTCAAGAAACCTGGCAAATAGAAACATAGTTCTAGAGTAAGATGAATGCATATTTAGACCTAGCAGATGGTCACCCTGTTTTATTGTGGTCATCTTCAAGTTCAGATCTACGAGGCTTATGATGTGTGGATAGTGTGGCAGGGGTGGATTGGGTTCAAATCAGGTCACATATACTTGCATAATGCATGTGCATTGCATATGCATTGAACGGTATTTTCATAAAAAAATTTCACGTGCTTTGAGTAGTTTTAATGATTTGAAGAGAGGTACGAAGAGGTTGGTATAAAATTAAGAGAAATAAATTACATCTAAGGGGACTTAGGGAGATATCACCGAGACCCCAAAAAAAAAGGAATATGGGATATTATATGAACCAACCACATTATGACACTTGTCTAAAGCATATAATTTACCTCAACTGAATATAGATTGATATAGGTGACTCTTTTGTTAGTCTACAAAATAAGCTTATCAAGAAAATGCTTCTTTTTTTTTGTCAGGGGTTCTGGATAAGGTTAAATTAGGTTGTCTTGTTTTGGTTTGGATTGTTAAAGAAGGACCCGCTTCCCCCCCCCCCCCCCCCACCCCCCAAAAGACAGGAATATTTTGTTGGGGGTGTGATACTTACTTGAACCCATTGGTGTGGAGCAATCTTCTGGCCCCATTAGTCTCACCATCCTTCCCTTGAACTTCAAAAAGCCCTTTTCCATCCTGAGGAACTTCGACATTCATTTTCCTAAAGGCAGCAACAATGACTTGACAAAACCTAGAGATGGGGTTCCCAATAGGCCTGAAATGTCTGTACCTCAAAGTCCCACTAAACAGCAAAATCACAGCAGCTATGGCACAACCAGTGGATATCCAAAATCCCACCACCCAACACCCCATATTCTCTATGTAAACCAGTATTGTCTCTCCAATTAAAGAACCCATGTTTAGTGCCACATAAAAATAGCTGAAGAATGATGCCTTTGATTTTCTCTCTTCAGGATCTTCCTCGTCAAACTGGTCAGCTCCGAATGTGGCTAATGCAGGTTCTGCAGCTCCATTTCCTAAGGCGACAAGGTAGATTGATACAAAGAACATTGCGGTTTCAAATCGTGAATGAGGATCACATTGCTGCTCTATTGTCCCACAGCCATGAGGGTGCAATAGAAAATGTTGGGTTATGAGAGAGCATGCCACAAGACCCTGCAAAGATTAAGGCAATTAACTTAAATTGGCTCGTTCCAAAAAAAAAAAAGAAAAAGAAAACTCGTCATTCTCTTTGGTATTAGGGGATAACCCTCATTAAGCTTTGCAAGTGACAAGTTGAAAGGGTAAGGTTGTGTCCATGTCTATGTGCCTCTTGGTTTTTCCGGACCTACTGATAAGTGCAATCCATATTAGATTGGTTATTGTTCTAGTCATTTTGGTCTAGGCCAAGCTCGGACGAGTAATTCAGCTTTGTTTTTTGGGGTTGGGGGGGGGGGGGGTGTTACGACAAATGTTGGGGAAAAAAGAACAAATCAGTTTGGACAAGGCCATTTCATACATCTAATTGTGAGTGAGCCAAACTGGACCAACTCTATCTGTCGAAACTAAGCCACAAGCTCATGAAGTCACCACACAACAAGACTCATCTAGTGTGATGGATTAGGACAGGCCCGGTGCTCAAAAGGTCCCTTTATCTAAATTTCGACGTAGTATGGACCGAGCCGACCCACCCACTCATTTGGCCAACACTATATGCAAGAGTTCCTCTAATTGTAGTCATCAAAGAGAGAGCATGTACTCACAATGGTAAGAAGAGCTTGGAAGATCAAACAAGTGAGATATCTGCCCAAGTAAGAATCACTGATGAAGGCACCTATCAAGGAGAAAAGATACACTGCTCCCATCCACATGCTAAAGGTATTCGCTGCTTGGGCATTGGTTTGTCTCAGCACTGATTTTGAGAATAACACCAGGTTCACCTCCACTCCCACGAATGCCAGCGTTATCAAAACTTCATTCCCTATTTTTGTTCCCCCAACATGAAAAGCACACGTTAGTTTTTAGTAAGTCTTGTATGAGACCATCTTATTTAAGGCATATAATCAGATGAATGCTTTTACAATGACCTTTAATAATAACAATTGGGGTGACTAATAGTTTACTTAGGGGTGACTATAATAAAGGTCATTGACAGATGAATTGTTAGTACTTCCTAAATTAAAAAGTCACTTCAAAATGTATAATGAGTCACTGCTACACCTTAAAAAAATCACTCTTTAAAGAGTCCGTTTTATAATAACTTGTTCAATTGAGAATCAATTTATATTTTGACCTTAACATTGTAAATTCGACTGGTTTTCTTATTCTACTGACTCTCTTATTCCACTTGGTCGGATGGTTTGAGGGCTTAAAATATGACCTATTCACTTAACCAATTTTAAATTGGTTCCATTCGAATGTCTTTAACAATGACTATGATTCCTCAAGCATTATTACCAGTTAATTGTATTGCACATAAAGTGTAATCTTCCATTACACTTTCATTGGTTTCCTGACCAAATTAAAGAGCGGCCAGCTCCCCCATGGTATTAAAGAAAAATAAATGAATTAAAGGCTGGTTAATTGATCCATTCCTATGATGATTTGATTGAATTCAAAAACGAAAATTCCTCCATGCCACTACTAATAATAATTAACATAAAGATTGTTGGCATAATATAATAATTAACAAAAGACAAATCCAATTATGATTTTTTTGTCTTTGTATTCTCCATTTTACTAAAATCAAGTTACTGTTGGCCCTAGTAAGGGGGTAGAACTCTTTCATCACAGATTTTCTTTATTCACAAGACTCGAATCTGATATTTTGCTTAAGAGGAACAAGTGTCAAACCACTTGAACCAACTTGTGTTGGTTAAATCCAATTATGATTTGTATAACGTATGTTGAATTTATGATGATTTTCTTTTATTCCACTGTCTCTCATAATCCTCATATTCCTCTTGATCTGATGGTTCGAGCACTTAATGTATGAAATATTCAAAATTTTCATCGGTTCTATTCGAATATCTTTAATGATGATTATGCTTCCTTAAACATTATTATCAGTTTCATACTTCTCTTGATCAAATTAAAAGTGCTGGCTGATCAATTACTATGATGACTGGATTGAATTCAAAGAAGAATTTGGCCCCCCATGCCACTAATGATAACAATAATTAACATAATGATTGTGGCCTGTGGGCGTAATAATATAATTAGCGAAGTCTAAACCCAATTATATAACGCATGTTGAACTTAATTATGATGATCTTTTGACACCAAGATAATCAAGAACATTGGGTCCCGCGATATGACCAAAAAGCTAGGGAACTTTACTGGTACACAGGAAATTGACATAGTATGACCTTTTTCTTTATAAACATGGTTTTCTTTAATTATTTTTAGTTTGACCAAAGCAATGATAATGTTCATGATCGATCGAGTCGTGTTTAGTCCAAGTAAGTTTAGTGAGACTTCTATTACATCAACTTATGGAGGAAATCTGTTCAAAAGTCATATCAGTCAAAAGATTAAACTGATGGTTGAAGATTTAAGAATAGGTTTATACTCTAACTCGTCCCTTCATATTAATGCCCTTTGGGCTTGAAATGTGGATTCTGCAAAGGCTACCCCTATCTTGCCCAATAAATCAATATGGGGGTTGTTAAAGATTCAAACTTGAGACTTCTAGTGCAGAAAGACTCTGATACAACATTAAAATTTATATATCAATTGGGTCATAAACAAAGAGTTATGCATATGATTAAGCTAAAATGAGGTTTCAAACCAAAACCAATTGGCAATGAATAGAGTAACCCACAAACTTATATACATGCTCAAACCTTTTAATTTTATCAATGTGTAACAACACTCACTTTTATATTCTATCATTTTATCAATGTGAAACAACACCCACTTTCATGCTCCAACATGCCCCCTCATGTGTGGACTATTAGCAAGGATTAATATGTGCACACAATTTTAATCAAACGAAAATAGTGGCAAATCAAGATCGAACAATCCGTTTTGATGCTATGTTCAAGAACCATCTCAACCAAAAATTTAAACTGGTGGTTGAAGCTCCAGAAATAAGTTTATACCCTACAAAATCTTTTGACATAACCCTCAAAATATTGTGAGTTGTTTTAAGTGGGCTGAGAGGCTGGCTTAATTGTTATTTTTCTTTGATATTGTAAAAGTGGAAGATATTATATTTTTATCTAAATACCATAAGATTTTTATAAAGTAGGTGATTTTTTTTCTTTAAATATTTTTTTTTTGTTGGCGCTAGTGAACTTTCTTCTTTATAAACCTGAATTATATTTAATTATTAGCCGTTAAATCCATGCTATGCACAGTTTGTTTTAAAATTTTAGCCAAAATATTTTTAGAAATATTATTTAAGTTTTTAGAAATAATAATATTAACATATCTGTAATTTGTTTCCTTTTTTCGTTATTTAAACAGTTGAAAAGATTCTATTCATTATAATGACTTCAAATCACATATTATTTAAATTTTTATTTTTAAATAAAAATTTTCGTAAATGCTTAACAGAAAACGTGTCGCGACCATAGTGTTCGAACTCACTTATTTTATATATATATATAATGCATAAACTTACTTTGCAGTTAGGGCCCCATGGAAGGGGTTACATCACATGCCAACTCAGATCTGAGTTGGCATGTGATGTAACCCCTTCCATGGGGCCCTAACTGCAAAGTAAGTTTATGCATTTTTAGGGATATGTCACGAGACTAATTACTTCTCTTGTACTTAATTATTATTGTATGGTGGATCCATTGTTTTGCTTTCGGTGAGACCCTATGTTCTTAAGTTCTTAATATTCATGATTGTGCATTCGAAAGGCTACAAACATATATAGGAGTTTAGCACTAACAACTTGGCTAATTCACCTCTTCCCTCTCATTAATTTTACCATAACATCAACAACTATGATCATCAATTAAGCTCTCTCTCCTATAGTCAGTTTCACCATACATAATCAAAACAATTTTGGAAATTTTAATTAATTAGAGCGTCTATTTGATATTCTAACGTCAAAACATTTTCTTATAGGAATTAAATTACATGAGATGCAAAAATTGATGTAGATTAATTGTAAACAGAAAAGCAGAGAAGTGTTAAAATTAAATGCACGAAAAGAAAGTAAGAAACATACCGAGGAGTAACATCCCGGATTTCCACCCACCAGTCTTGCCTTTGATGGCAGGACTTCCATGGCAATCGAGTGATCCATCTTTAGTGTAGGAACAACTCCACGTTGATCCTGTGCCACTACTACTGCTACTGCTACTACCACCTTCCTGAGATTCAATTAGTTTTATCAACTCTTCACTCAATTTCAACATTTTGGCAACGAAAAACGAATAGTGCTATTTTTAATGAATATTTACTCCATCTCGATACATTAATAAGGGAAGTATATATATGACCAATCAATTAATCAACCAAGCCTTGAAAATATCCCGCGTATGAAAAAAAAGGAAAAAGAAAAGGGGTGACAAAAATTAAAACCCTCAACTTGTGTGTCAATCTTTCAAAGTGTGAACAAAATGTCTAATACAAGCTAGGTATAAGACCATACAACAGTATCAAAGTGGATTTGCTTCTTTAACAAGTAGGAGTAGGATTTGTATTTGACACATAGGATAGGATAAAGGGTGAACTCGACAATAGAGATTCAAGTATAAATTTAAAGTGAAGAGACAAATGCCATAAATTATAAGGTTGATTTATGCCATAAATTATTAGATACTTCCGCGAGGGTAGTTTCTACTTCTGTTGTCACATATATACACATTTTTCACCGTGTATTTGTCAAATGAGTGGTTATTAATATATATTTTCTTTACATGACTTTCAGAAGTACATATTCCCAGGTGCATGATGTAGGCTTTAGATTTATGCAACCATTAACCGTACTACATAGTCAGACATAGATACGCACTATAAAGTGTATATTTACAATACATAAAGAATAGAATTTGACCATAATTTTTATGTCAAAACTTGAAAAGTTGAACTTTGAGTCAAATATGTGCACATTCCAAGGAGATAATAGTATCCTTATCCAAGCAGTGCAAGGGAAAATTCATACTCCCTGAGAAATTCAAGTGCTAGTTCATGATATTACTATTTTTTTAACTAAGTTTACCAATGTAAAAAGCAGCCATATTTTTAGAGAGGAAAATAGAGCAGCCGACTGCCTGGTTAAATTTGGGTTAACTATTCATTCTACGATTGTATGGTCTACGGTTCCTCATAGGAACCTCTGTTGTATCCTTAAGGAGGATAATTTAGGACGAGCCTTTAAGAGAATTACGTCCTAAATTGTTTTTCTTACATTTCTTACAAAATAAAAAAATAAAAATGTGCACATTCCAAGGATTCACTGACTAGTCTTTTGACTCATCTCTCATTTCCCATATGTTGTGCAATTTTAGGGGGGGGGGGTAACTGCCTTTTTGAATTCCCCCTTAATTTCTTTAAGTATATAAAGAAAAAATTAATGTCGAATATATAGGCAAGAATTTTCACATCATTGTCATTAAGAAAAAATGAACTAATTAAAGAGGGGGGAAAAAAAGAAAAAAGAGAGAAAACCCCCATATAAAGTATGAGAAAAACATAAGTAAATCTTTTTAAAACGGAATAAAAAAGGGTTGTAATGATGGAAAATAAATAAATAAGTGAGTAATATTACCTCAGATCCATTAGCAACCAGAGAAGATTCACTGAGACCTGGTTTTGTTTCCATTGCTGCCTTTCTCTCTCCTCTCTCTCAGAGAAGACACCCAAAAAAGCCAAGAAGAAGAAGAAGCTGATAGATTATGGGGATTTTTTGGGGGGGGGGGGTTGTAAAATTAGGGAAATTTAAATTTCAGATAATAAATTAATGAGAGAGATAAATAAATAAATAAATAATGTCTCAAAGGGTTGTGAAACAGATGGCAAAAGAGGGGTTCCTGCATGAATTGGAGAGAGAAAATAGAGAGAGAAGTCAGAATTGAAGGGCCGGCCAGTGATCTGTTTGCTCCCATGCAGTGCACTTGTTTTTATAGCCATCATTCCCCTCTTTTTGTGTGTGTAGGTTAACATGATTAATGACATCATTAAAGCTCCATTTGGTCCTTAGAAAATTTGGTGGAAAAAAAAATTAAAGGAGAAAAAATTGGAAAGAAAATGAATTTTTTCTCTTTTTTAGATTGAGGAAAAAATACAAGAATTTGGATACGAAATTTTAAATGGTGATAAACTACTTGAATCGTGTTAATGTCATCTAAGCAATGTGAGGTAGAGGAGGTTGAAAATTCTCCTCAAACTTTCTCCACATTTTTATGAGGAAATTTTATCACTTGTTTCTGACAAACTTTCCACCTAACTTTCGTTCATATTTTTTTCTTTGTGATTTTCTCTAAACCAAACACAATAAAAAAAAATTAACTTTTCAAATTTTTTGTTCTTTTCACCAAAATTTTCAAGGTCCAAACGGAGCCTAAGTTATTTAAACCCGATTCTCTTTGACTTATTTTTTGAATAATAAGTTTAGATAAGTTCAATTCAGAATAAGTTCAGCAAATAAGTTCAGAATAGCAAATAAATTCATAAATTTGTTCACAATAAGTTCAAAATAACTTGAGAATAAGCTCAGTAAATAAGTTCAGAATATGTTCAGCAAATAGGTTTATAATAAGTTTAGATAAGTTCAGTTCAGAATAAGTTTAGACAAAATAAGTCGAAGAGAACAAGGGGACTATATTAATCTCCTAATTATCTCTGTTAATTGTATAATTAAGAATTTAAACAATGATAATTAGGGTAAATGATATATGATGTCGTGTGTCAACAATAATAGGGACAAAGGGGGGAAAGGGGAATTAGGTAAAGATGATAAGAGGATTTGTTTCCACAAATTCTCCTTTGTATGTGTCCCGACATTCATTATTATTATGTTTTTTTCCCCATATGATGTTATTGTTTGCATGTCTTCAAATACATTATGTTAGAAAAAAAAAAAATAATTCATTTGATGTTGTAGAAAAATCAATTAATTTAATTTATGCTAATACCCCTCTCCCAAAACAAAGTAATATCCTTTAATTAATTTCCCCTCAAAAAAGGAAAAAAGAAAAGAAAAGAAGTGAAGTTATATTTATATAGGATTATATCATCTAAACTTTTAAATATGCCTTGTCAAAATACTTGTGAGTTGTGAAACGTATGTTATTTTTTCCATGCATATGTATTAAATGTTTCCTTCTCCTCTCCAATGCCAAGTGGCCTGATTATTATTTGGTCACAATGCATTCAGAGATTTCTTGAATATTGTAGATTTCTAATGAAATAATGTACACTTACATTTAGCTATATGTAAAATTTCACTTAGATTTTAACGCACTGTCGATTTTTAGGTAGCCCAAGATTTGATATATTAATTTTATGACTACATTTTTGAGTTTATTTTTAAGTACCATTATTTACAAATTCCTAATAATTTAGTCATGAAATTATAAAAATACCCTTACTGTTGTATTTTTTTTGAAGCAAAAAGCCTAAAAAATATCTTTCTAATATTGAATAATCTATCGGTGGTGCTGCAGGTACTTAAAAGAGAGAGGTTGGTTTAAAAAAAAAATCCAAAAGGACAATAGTAAAGGTATCTTTGTAATTTCAAGACTGAATTGTAATGAATTTATAAGTGAGAGTACCTAAAAATAAACTCAAAAATATCAGGGTCATGAAAATTAATGCATCAAATCTCGGGGACGAGGTACCTAAAAGTCAACAGTTCAGATTTTAACCTAATTGCAGGCAAGATGATGAGCTAACTACACATACAATCTCAAATTAAATTTTCTCTTGATTGGCACTTGTACTGATCTTGTACCTTGTTGGATGAATAGGAACACAAATATGACTTGGTTTTGAAGAAATGGAAGAAAACATGTCAAGGAAAATAATTTCACACTTTTACCATATGATTTGAGTGTGTCCAACTAGCTAGTAAAATCAAACATCATTATTAAATCCCGGTTTGGTGGGAACAAATCAACATATCAAAATGCAATTAGTATGTAAATAGACTTTAATTTACACTCTATGAAGTCTGAAATTTTTATAGATTTGTTGTGTGTTAAATTTCATGCGGGCTATATAATAAAACCATGCATGCTCATGATGATGAACCCTATATATCTAGCTAATGGGTTGGATTGGTGGCTATAATATGAGGTAATAAATTCATAAAATAAAATAATTATAAGCTATGATTTCAAATTTAATTTTTGGTTGGCTTGAGTGATCATCCTTTTATACAAGTAGGGCACACCAAAGTAAGTAGTAACCATAGAAATTTATGTGAACAACTTTTGCCCCTACATCATGAATACCACATGTTAAGTTATGTCTCATAATCTTTGATCTTATGACCATTTTTCATAATTTTCTGTGACAACATTTTTCCATGCAATTGATTAGCATTCCTTTTTCTTTTAAATCCTTCTATTTCCGTGTTTTACTTTTTATATCCTATTTTGGGGGGGGGGGGGGGTTGAAGCTGCAGAGCTCAACTTATATTCCATTTATCTCATATTTATTGTCAAAAATATTTACTTGTCCAGATCGATATTATTGTCAAAGTTTGCTTTCCAAAACTTACCAGTTTTTATTAGTTGAAAAACCCACTTCGACACTTCTACAAATGTGATCAATATTGTATGTAGGTTTTTCAATTAATCTAATGGGTGAAAAATGAAAATTTGGAGACTTTCATTTATTTCAAGGCACACTTTACTAAACTTAATGGTGGATATTTGGGAAATGTCATGTTTAAACCATTGTAATTTTTTTTTTCTTTTTTGGTTTGTGTCAAAGGAGGAGCAAATATCGACTTAGGCAAAATTCAAAGTTGGTCTCAACCAGTAACAATTTTCAAAGATTGTACCAGTTAAGTTAACTATTTTAAAACTTTGTAAAGGTATATTTTTCATCCATTATTATGTCACTAGATAGTCAACAATCCCATATCTCCAGCATTTTTTTTGACTAGAACATCATCCAAAACTTGGGAGCTTGTTTATTGTTTAAGTTTGGAGTTGTAGGCCATAGCTAGCCACTAGCTAGGCAATTTATTCTTGGCATGGGATAGCCACTTTTGAAACAACAACAGTTGAGGCTTGATTTTAGGGCCACTTCAATTCCTTGAAGGGAATTAATTAAGAGCTAATATGATTCCTCCCATTGGTCCAAATCAAACATCAATTTCTATTTACAAGAAATTAAGTCTTTTAAAGATGCATGGATGCCAACTATATAAGTGGTAGTGTTTTAAAAGTTCTTTTAGATAACCCACAAAAAAAAAATAAAAAATTTGAAGAGCAACTATGAAGTACACTCCAATGGATGCTATTTAGGGAAGCCCGACGGGTTGGAATAGCCCACACACAAGCTACAAGGGGTGGAGACAAATTAGAAAACATTCAAACTTACGAAGGGTTAATTGCTACCAAGTATAAGTCCCACAAAATCGACAATTTTTACCATTGGGGATTAATCTCCATGATTGAGAGTAACGAACATGCTAACCACACTTTGTTTGAGTTAGTATATATATAAGGATGCGAAGAGTTATTTTTAAAGATATTGGCTTAAATGTTGCCTATATTAATTTTAATGATTTTTTATTTAAAAATTGGATCAGAAGTTAGTTAATGAATATATATTATTTGTTATACTTTTTCGAAAAAAAAAGGAAGAAAGAAAGAAAGAAAGAAAGAAAGAAAGAAAGAAGAGTCATGATTCAGGAAGCATGCCCTTCTTTCTAGTTTCCTACTTCCTTCTAGATGCTTTTGCATTGTGTTTGTCATCTCAAGAGCTCTCTTTTTCTTCTCAATATATCAATGCAAAGATGGTGATCAATAGAGTGGATTCAAACATATACACACTCATGTAGCTATTTCTAACAGAAATGTCTCTTTGTTAAGCAGCAACTATTGGGGTGTTTAGCAAATAGCTTTTTGAAGAGTTTTTTGGCCAAAAAGAGTTTTTTTTTTTTTTTTTTATCAAGATTAGTTGTTTGGTCAAGTAGAATCAACCTCTCTATAGGCAGGAATTCCGGTAGAGGTAAGGTTACCTACAATTGGATCTCTCCAAACCCCGCGAAAGCGGGACCCACACTGGGAGTTTGTTGTTGTTGTTGTAGTTGTTTGGCCAAGTAAAAAAACTAATTTAGGTGTTTGATAAAAAAACTTTTTATAAGAGCTTTTTCAGTTCAAAAAGTTAATTTGAAAAAAAACTAATTTTATGAGCTTTTGGAAGAACTTTTTGAACAACTAGCTTTTTGTCTCACAACTTTATCAGAAACAGCTAATTTTACCAAACAGTTTTCCAACAAACAGCTAATAGCTATTTGCCAAACATGATCATTATGCCAATCGAGGTCGAGAATTTCTCTAATCATGACCTTAATCCAGTACTTCTAATACTTAAAAATATTTTGACAATACGAGCAATTTACATTTTTGATTTACTTTTGGTATGCTTTTGTGTTTACGTATTTGCATTGATAAGTCCTATCTGTTTTGTCTGTTCTGGTAAGTCCTGTCTGTTGTTTTTACCTTTGTCTATTAATTTATTTATTGACTTTGCTTGTTAGCTTTATTATTAGGTGGGGCCATTGTCGGTTTTATCATACTTTTTTGTTAGATTGGTTCTATCATTGTTAGTATTATTATTATTATTTATATCTGCATTGCTAGTGGTACCTTTATTAGTATTGGTATTATTGTATAGTTCATTTATATCTTATATTAGTTTTTATTATCAATTACTATATAGTTACTTAGGCTTTTTTAGATTTTGTTCACTTTTTATCCGATATTTTAGTTTTTTACCGAGTAGTCCTGCTGTATTTTTTTCTTTGCTGGTGATTGGAGGGTAGTTGACCGGCTTCTTTGGGTGTCTTTTAGTTTGTAGCTCTTGTAGGGTGTTCGTTGGCCTCGTAGACGCTGGCGTCTGTGGCGGGCCATGTAGCTGTTTCAGCCTGTCCTCCGGGGAGTTCTGGGGTTAGGAGGGGGTTAGGGTTACGGAAGGTCCGCCTAGCATCCTGGAACATTGGGACCCTTACGGGTAAGTCGATAGAATTAGTTAAGTCTCTGCATAGACGTAAGGTTAGTATAGCGTGTGTCCAGGAGACGAAGTGGGTTGGGGCGAAAGCTAGAGAGATTGATGGGTACAAGCTTTGGTACTCGGGGGCAGCCAAGGCGAAGAATGGAGTTGACATCCTAGTCTTGAAGGATTTGGCGAATCAGGTGGTCGAAGTGAGGCGTAAGAACGACCGGATTATGGCCATTAAGGTTTTGGTGGGTTCAGTTTTCGTGAACGTGGTGAGCGCGTATGCGCCCCAGGTGGACATGCCGGAAGAAACTAAGAAGCTCTTCTGGGATGACCTAGATGAGGTCACCCAGGAGGTACCTCAGAGCGAGAAACTGTTCATAGGATGAGACTTTAACGGTCATATCGGCGCGGAGGCAGCAGAATACGATGGGGTCCACGGGGGCCTAGGTTTCGGAGAGAGGAATGCGGGAGGGGTCTCTGTGCTGGACTTCGCGATGGCCTTCAACTTGTTGGTGGCCAACTCCTTCTTCAAGAAGAAGGAGGACCACCTGGTTACCTTTAAGAGCAATTCTTGCAAGACCCAGATTGACTACTTCCTAACGAGGAAGGAAACTCGGAGATCGTGTAAGGACTGCAAAGTGATTCCCAGCGAGTTGTTGGGAACTCAACACAGGTTGCTGGTTTTAGATGCAGAGTTCAAATATCCTAAGAGGTCGAAGAGGAAAACCGAAGAACCCAGAAATCCAGAATTAAGTGGTGGACCCTCACAAAGGAGAAGGCAGGGTTAATAGCAGAGAGATTAGCTGAGGAGAGAGTTTGGAGAAGGGCAGAAGATGCCGACTCGATGTGGGATGTTGTGGTGGATTGCATCCGAAGGTCGGCTAAGGAAACCTTAGGTCTTTCCAGGGGAGGCGGCAACAGGATGGAGGGCGTCTGGTGGTGGAACGAAGAGGTAAATGAGAAAGTCAAGACAAAAAAAGAGGCTTACGTGGAGTTCATGAGCAGCAGTTCGGAGGACGAGAGGGCACATAAGAAGATCGGATATAAGGCGGCCAAGAAGGTAGCCAGAAGGGCGGTAGCAGTAGCAAAAAGTCAGGCGTTTGATAGACTGTACCATAAATTGGGGACAAAAGAAGGGGAGAAGGAGGTTTTTAAACTGGCTAGGGCGAGGGAGAGAAAGACTAGGGATTTGGGAGTGGTAAGGTGTATCAAGGACGAAGAAGATAAGGTGTTGACTGAAGATGCCGAAATTAAGGAGAGATGGCTGAGGTTCTTTGCTAAACTCCTCAAGGGGGAAGGGGGGGAGATGTTTATAGTAGGGGCGGCGAGTGTAATTATCAGCGTGCGGGCGCCATGATAACAAAGGATGAGATTAGGGAGGCCTTAAAGAAGATGGTGAAGGGAAAGGCCGTGGGCCCGGACCAGATATCAGTGGAAGTTTGAAAGTTTTTGGGGGAAGTGGGACTAGAATGACTCACAAAACTTTTCAATGTTATTTTCAGGACTGCCAAGATGCCCAGAGAGTGGAGGGTCAGCACAGTCATCCCACTGTACAAAAACAAAGGGGATATCCAAGATTGTAATAACTTTAGGGGCATCAAGCTGCTCAGCCACACTATGAAGCTGTGGGAGAGGGTGATTGAGAGAAGGCTGCGAGAAGAAGTAGAGATTTCAGAAAACCAATTTGATTTCATGTCAGGCAGGGCAACCATTGAGGCAATATACCTCCTCAGAGGGCTCATGGGCTTGTTCAGGGATAGAAAGGTGGATCTCCATATGGTGTTCATTGACATGGAGAAAGCGTATGATAGAGTGCCAATGGAGGTATTGTGGAGGTGTTTGAAAAAGAAAAGGATGTCGCCCGCGTACATTCGTATTATCAAAGATATGTACGAGGGATGGCGGACGAGGGTTAGGACTCCGGGAGGGGTCTCAAATGACTTTGCTGTTAGTTTGGGCCTGCATAAGGGCTTCGCTTTAAGCCCGTTTCTTTTCACATTAGTTTTGGACGAACTCACTAGAGGAATCCAGGACGAGGTGTCTTGGTGTATGTTATTTGCAGATGACATCGTCCTTATCGATGTGACCAGGCAGGGGGTGAATGACAGGTTGGAAAGTTGGAGGCATACACTTGAGGTTAGGGGCTTTCGGTTGAGTAGATCGAAAACGGAATACCTTCACTGTTGTTTCAGCGGAAGGATAGAAGAGGGGGGAGAAATCGTACTGGATGGGAGGGCAATACCGAAGATCGCCAAATTCAAGTATCTGGGCTCGATCATCCATCAGAATGGGGACATTGACGAGGATATTAACCAGCGGATTAGAGTGGGCTGGCAAAAGTGGAAGTCAGCGTAAGAGGTGTTGTGTGACAAAAGAGTGCCCATGGGTTTGAAAGGCAAAGTCTATCGGATGGTAGTTAGACCGGTTGTTCTCTATGGATCGGAGTGTTGGCCTCTTAAAAAGGCGCAAGTCCAAAGGTTGATGGTAGCTGAGATGATGATGGTCAGGTGGATGTGTGGTTTTACGAGATTGAATAGGATCACGAATGGGGTAATTAGGGGCTTAGCTAGAGTGGCCCCCATAGAGGAGAAGTTGAGGGAATCGAGACTCAGATGGTTCGGCCACGTGAAGAGGAGAAGTGTGGCCGCCCCGGTGCGTAGGGGCGAGAGTATCAACCCCCCCGGTGGTAAGAGAGGGAGGGGTAGGCCAAAGAAGAGCCTAGAAGAGGTGGTTAGAGAGGACCTCAGAGTTGTCGGTCTCACGGAGGATATGACTCAGGATAGGAGTTTGTGGCGGGACAGGATTAAGGTCCCTGATTGTAGGGGACCGGCTCCGTAGGTGGCAGTAGCTTCGGAGGTGTGGGGTGGGTAGGGTTTTGGTTTGCTTGTCTACAGGTCGTGCTTCCCCGGGATGTCACGACACCAAGCGCCCCTGGTTTGTTGATGTATGTCTCCGCTCCCTATCTTTTCACTTATCCGGTTTCTTTTCCCCCTCCCCCGTTCTCTTTCGTTGGTCAATGGTTTTGTAATCGTTTTCTCTTCAAACCTTTTTCTCAAAGCTGTTTTGTGGGTCTTATGGAATCAACCTCTCTATGGGTAGGAATACCGGTAGAGGTAAGGTTGCCTACAGCTAGATCTCCCCAGACCCCGCGAAAGCGGGACCCACATTGGGAGTTTGTTGTAGCTGTTGTTTGTTGTTGTATTTGCATTGATAAGAAGAAAAACAAACACAAAATGAATTGAATAGTTCTGAAATTGCTGCAATATGTAGGATTTAGCTAGCCAGTCTGTCACTGCATTCTTAAATTTTCATGTTTTATAGTAGACAATGGCCATGCGACATCTACTGGTATCAACTATACATGTCAAAGCTATTGGAGGATTTCAATGATGGAAAAAGATCTATGAGTAGATATTAAGTTATAACATAAGATTCATGCAGATAAGTCATGTCTTGTTTACTACTTGAGACAAAAAATTGCTTTGGATGCTTAATTTTTTGCTTTAAATCAATCAATGAATCCTAAAATGGTGCAGAGAGTATGTTTATATGGTTATAGAAACTACTTGGTTATTTTTGGAGCAAATGGATGAATATAAGAGATATGTCCCCCTATATATACGAGGTGTGGCACATCAGATTCGATCTATAACCACTACATTAGTCCTAACTAATCACTAGTTATGTAGCGATCATTGTAGCGAAATTAAAAGGATTAGAAATGTTACCGTGGTCTTAAGATAGAACCATGTTAAATTAAGAAATAGAATGCCCGGAGTTAGACATTAGTGTTGTAATATTTTATATTGTTTTTAACATAACAATAGTACTTACTATGTTTAGTTGAATAATAATATTATCCCGCCCAAGATCATTAGCATGTGCTTATGCATACATACATGATACATCATATCAATTATAGTTGCCAGTATTGATTGGCTTTGGTTGACCAGATTTCGTACTTTGTCTGGGTATGTGTGTGTGAAAGGGAATGTCCAAATATTTTTGAATAGTGACCGAAACCCAATATGTATATGATATAATCTCATGTTGTAAAATAAGTTTAAGGGAAAATCGGGGAGCTAATAGATTTCAATTCACTTTATGTTGAAACAGGGGGTTGGATATTAGATCTGTTGCCTTGTGTATTGTGGTTTGAAGGTGGGTCGCATAAAGAAATGGGTGTCATATGTGTAAAGTGACGCATAAAGTATTTGGACTTGTAGAATGATAAACCATTATGCAATACATAGTTTTCAAGTGCTTGTAAGTTCAAGTAAAACCTTATTGACGTGTGGTTGATGTTAGATCATTTTATTGTCGACCCATTGGTAGTCCGCTCAACTTGTTCTTTGAGCCTTGCCCCCGCAGGTAGTGGTAACTCTCCTAATCCCTAACTATTTTGTTGAGCTAGTCGCTAATTGGTTCATTAAATTAGACTACTTTGATGGCTATGAGCATTACACCAAGTAGGGATGATAATAGGGTATGGATTTCACAACCTCAAAGTTCGTTGGCAGACATGGCCAAATATCTCGCTCCCTAGCAGAGGGCGAAGGGAGAAACTTAATCCTCATGCAGGAAATGAGCAGGGGTAGATGAAGTTTTTTCCCATCCCTATCCTTACTACCTCATTTGAGGAAAACTCCACATCTCATCCCTACTTCTCCATCCCCATTTCCTGTTAAGAGTCTGTTCTTTTCGTGGGTAAATTGAGGTGGGTAAAAGGGTGAAGTGGGTTGAAGTGAGTTGAAGTAGGTTAAAATAGGTTGAAGTGGGTTGAATTTTTTTACGTGATAAATTGAACTTGGTTAAAATAGTGGAAGTTGGTTAAAGTGGGTTGAAATTAATATTTTGAAATTTACCTACGAAAAGAACAGACCCTAATTATAGATTTACCATAAAATTGTGTTTTTTATGTAACACTTACATTTGAGAAATTGTATTTATTGATCAATTTGTGAAATGATTGTTATTGAAAAATTGTTTATGTACCGAACCCTAAAAACAACGATCACTATTACGTTTGATCTGTCTTATCCAAGATAGGCAAAATGACAAATAGGTGCTCCTTGGTGTGGAGATGTTGTAAATGATGGTTTCTTTCGCAATGTTTCTATTCATTAGAAACCCCCCTGGCCGGGCAAAAGCCACATATCTATTCGTGCTTCGTATCCAAACTTTGATTCAATTAGCTATTTGTGACAGCAAAGGTCGAGGAGGGAAAGTGTGGAGACTGGAGAGAGCACAAGCACCAAATTAAGTTCAAATAAATGTTAGATCTCACCCTGAAGTTTACTAGACCCACAGGAAGCTTGTTTGGCGCTCATATTTATCTGAAATAAGGAAGAAAAATTTGTTCACGCTAGGAGAAAAGCTTGAGATGTAGGAGTTGGTGCGCTACGAGTAGCGTGTCAAAAACACTTTGGTTACCTATTGAACTATATGTTAGTAAGAGTCTGTTCTCTTCGACTTATTTTCAGACAGAATAAGTTCATATAAGTTCAGTTCAGAATAAGTTTAGTTTAGAAAGTTCAGAATAAGTTCAGATAAATTCAGTTCAGAATAAGTTCACTAAATAAAGTTCATAATAAGTTCAGAGAAGTTCAGTTCAGAATAAGTGCAGAAAAAATCAGGCGAAGAGAACGGACCCTAAAACAAACTCATCCAAATGAAAAAGATTCTCCTGTTTTGAAATTGATCACTTCGTTGTTGGTTTATTATGTACAAAAATGAGCATTTACAACAAATGCGCTTTTCATTATTTATTCTTATCTTTTTCTACTTTTCTTAAGTTGAATATGTGGAAGGGGAAATGCTAATTATTAATATTTTTCCTTTAATTTTATTTCCATCAAATTTTCCTAAATCTAAACGCACACATTAAACAAAAGAATATACTAACAAATCAAAATCTAAGATTGAAATTAAGGGAAAACAGAGCACACTTTTTTACACAAGGACTCTTTTGATTTATTTTAGGGTCCAATAATAGACAACTTGATATATATGTTTTTTTATAATAAGACAACTTGAAATAGTTGTTTAACATGAAATTTATTAATTTATTTTTCAGCATTTGTTTTCCAAATTTTACAGGCCAGAATTCAAGCGGGTATAAAAATTTTCCCATAAAAATTAGAGTTGGAAAATTCTAACCTGACGCGATAATTCGATATGAATCCAATATGAAGTTACCGAGAGAAACCCGAACACAACATGAACATAACCGATTTCGACCCAAAGCCAACACGAGTTGACAGTTTAGTTTAAAAAAATATTATTTTTTAACTTTTAATAGATATAAACTATTTACAAGACTAACTTAAAATTAATACGTTTATTAAATTGATCATCTCGAATCAACCCGGTATTCAGCTCTAGTAAAAATCGATACTCCTAGAAGAAAAAAAAAATGAAATCGATGGATCCCAAATTCCTGATCTTTAATCCAATCGTAACTCACTCGTCCCTACGGCTAGGAGCTAGAAGCCTAGAACAAAGAACCCTCGCTTCTCTCGGAGCTCGAGTAGGAAAGAGAATGCTGGCCATGGCAGGAAGTCTTCCTAGCACAGTATACCGCCTAAAGTTTCTCTTTCCTCATCCTTCAATATCCTACAAGGCAAGCACACTCTTTGCGGTACATAAACTTCATCAACAGAGCAAACAACGAAACTCTTTAGTATGGGGCGATTTTCGTGCTGCGTTCAGCCCTCTATCCGCTAAATTTTCAGCTGCCCAGTTAAATTCTCACGAATCCCAGATAGGAAAAGCATCGAATGGGGATGATTTGGTGATTCTGGGCATTGAGACTAGCTGTGATGACACTGCTGCAGCTGTTGTAAGACCCCATTTTGTTCTTAATTGAGTTGGTTATTTCTGTGATTTCACAAGATGGGATTTGAAATTTTCATTTGGTGTTTTGAGTAATGGTGTTGAATTTTCTGAGTTGCCAGACCCCGTTTTGTTCTGAGTTGGCTTGTTTATTTTCTGGGATTTCATTCTTTCTCTTGAATTCACAAGATGGGATTTTGACTTTTCATGGTGTGTTGATTAATGGTAATGAATTTTTGGAGTTTCAGGTGAGAGGCAATGGTGAAATTCTCAGTCAAGTAGTGGCATCACAGGTACAAATGCCGTTTGATTGGTGTGAATGTTTTCATTGTTGTAGTTGTTGCTTGCCTGGTGTTAGCTTTGAATTGTGGATGGGTTTTTATGTGGTGTCTAGTCCGTGAATTCAGTTGGAGTCTTTGATTGAATGATGGATCTAATTAGAATTGACTAGCTGTTTGGCTGAGTTGAGAATTTTGTATTGCTCCTCCCTGAAATTGTATTAAGACTGTATGATTACTAAAGGGGGAGTGAAGTTGTAGGTGATTTTTTTAATGCGATTTAGTTTGTGGGTATTGTTATAGAGTCCCTTAACGTGCTTGCCACATAAGTTCCTCTGTTGTCTGCTAGCACTACCCTTTACTTGCCCTCATTTAATATGCTAATAATTAAGACCCTGTTACACGGTGATATCTCCCTTCTGAAAGTAATAGTACAATTTACATTATAGTTTTATGCTGATGGAGACTAGTTGAATTGAAACAACTTATGCTAAACTTCTATGTATGAATCTAGATATGGAATCGTGATCTTGTTTAATCTACATGCCTAATTATCAATTGTGTGCTGAACAAGGCAGATTTGCTGGCCCAATATGGAGGAGTTGCCCCTAAGATGGCTGAAGAAGCCCATTCACGAGCCATTGATGAGGTATATTGCATATGACCGACTTGTTTCTCTTGATAGCAAATTATTGTTCCTTTGTACTTGGAAAACCTGGAGGATGAAAATGATCTGTGGAGTCCCTTTTGAACAATGTACTATGTTCTCCTGGTCAATTGCTTTCTCACAAGTAAACTGACATGATTGAGTTTCTGAAGTATTTTATTGGAAACCAGTTTTGGCTATCTGTGATATTTGTTTGTATTGTTTCATCTAGTCTATTTTTGACTGTTGTCATGTCACATGCATGCAGCAACATCATGTATGTTTTCCTGTCAGTGCTGGTAGCCTTGAGCATACGTTGTTAAAAATGTGAAGATCTGATGGGTGTTTGGGATTAGACATCTGACTACATTTTCTCGAGCTTTATATTAGATGCTGGAGAAGAAACTTGAATACTGGTGATTGTGCCTCGCATGAGGTAGTGATAATATGATTTTGGTGTAGGGACTTACCGTTGGAGTCAGACCTCTGAAACTTGGTCAATTTCTAGTCCATTCTGATTAATGCCTCATTTGACTTTGTCCAAGTATCGCGTAAAGTTAGATATAGGGAACTCTTTTTTTTTTTTGGAGTTATTTTTTGGGGGGTGGGGGTAGGTGGCAAAGGAAAATAAAATGTCTCCTTGTTGCTTGCACTCTCCCTGCTTACAACATATCACATTGAAATTCATGCCTGAAACTCTCACAGCACCTCCACCCTGGATGCAAGTCACCATTGACCGCCTTTTATTTGGGATTGTCATGTTAGATACTTCGATTGTGTGCTGCAGACAGGAATGCAGCCTGACCTGATGGCTTATTACTGAAGGTGTGGTAATCACATGGCTGTGCATGACTCATATTGCAGCCAATGAATGTTGTCGGTCAACAAAATGAGTTTCAGCAAGAAGTTTGGGAGGATTTTTGAATGTAAAGAAGCTACAGCTACCCCAAACCCCCTTCCTCCCCCCCCCCCCCCAAAACTGAATGTATACGAAAGCATATGAACTTCTCAAATAGATGCAGCTTGGTGGAGTGAATATGCTTGGGATTCCTTGCCTTTTGCTTCCTCAATATTCTTGCTTTTGGTTATTTTTTGCAGGTAACACAATCAGCGCTTGATAAAGCAAATTTAACTGCAAACGATCTCTCTGCTGTTGCAGTTACCATTGGTCCTGGACTAAGTCTTTGTTTACGGGGTAATGTATTTTTGCTGAACATTTGTTTGTTTAATCTACAAAGGAGCACATCTATGTGGCTGTTCACGGGTATTAGAGCATTAGGGAATAAGCTCAAATATGATCTGTTCACACCTATTTATGTATATTGTCAGTTAATAATTGCTCAATGCTCATCATCCCATGTATAGTGTGGGGTTCGCATTAGTGCGCACTACCAATACCATCATACATGTGCATAAACCAGTCTCATGGCCTGTTAGGATTTGGGCAAAAGTTCTGTGTTTGAGCTGTGGGATGGGATTAAATTGAACGATTGGTTTGAGATGGCGTATCAGTTGATTATTGGTTGAGATTCTGCTTCTGCTTGGTGTGATCTTCTTGTGTGCATGCATACATAGTTAAGGTGCCAGTTTGTTTTCTGACCACAGGAGGGCTGTTCTTGTAAGCTATTTTGACTGGTTGGGACATTTTTGCCATGCACTTGGGTTTTTCTTAACTGAGCTCTGCTTTGTGGCGTTATTTGTTTTATGGTTGTATCATTATGATATGGCATGTCTTAGTTCTAACAGAAATGGGTGGATGATGTTATGCAGAAGTACATGGTCAAATGAAGTTAGGGTTATGTTTTGGGGTCAGTGTGTCACAAAACAATATGAATGTAATACATTCTAGCCATGTGCTTTGTATACCAGGAATGAAAGAACGGAGAGTTTGGCTTATTGGTCGTGAGTCTTAGTTGGCAGAGTTTTTCCAGACACATTATTATTGAAAACATTGTTGTCCTTATTAAAGATTTTTACTTCTCTTTGCCTTGCAATCTGAATGTAGTTGGCGTCCGGAAAGCCCGAGAAATTGCTGGTCACTTTCAACTTCCCATAGTTGGTGTCCATCACATGGAAGCTCATACTTTAGTAGCAAGGTATTGGTCCAACTTTGGCAGCCCTCCCTCCTTCCCAAACCAAAAAATGAAAAAAGAAGATGCAAAAAGGAGCGAAAGAAAATTTAAATCCATGGTGACTCATTGTTTTGGCGAATCATTTCTTGGGACAAAAGAAGATTATGTAAACACTTACTCAAAACCAACCTTACTTATCAATTGTGGAAGACAATTTTCTTATGTCCCAAAGATATACAGACATACCCTTCTTTGGTTATGCTGGGGTTGGAGTGCCTTCACTTTTTCAGATTGTTGGTTTGTTATGGACACAACTGAAGTTGCTGCTGTTCACTGTGGCATCTCATGATTCTGTTTTTGCCCAGGTTGACTGATAAAGAGCTGCAGTTTCCCTTCATGGCACTTCTCGTTTCAGGTGATGATCGGTTCATGTATTTTATTTAACGTTTTCTGTTGAAACATGTGCACAATTAGCAACATTACTGTCGATGCTCAGGTTTCTAATTGTCACTCATTGCTGAAAATCTCTAATGCACTATGCTGTGTTTTCCTATGTGTTTGAACTAGATAGAAATCCTGGTTATCGTTGCAAACAATCCAATTGATTTCAAGTGAGGTCCAAACGTAGAGTCACGTGTCATATATACTGGACAGATTGAAAGGCCAAAGATGAAAAGCTTATGGCTGAACTCTAAATTAGGTTGAAACTGTCTTGGAGAGCTTAAGAGTGAAGTTGGCATGAGACTGAAATTATACTGTCTTGGCCCTTTTGAAGACAAAAACCTTCGCAAATGAGGTGCCATATTTCTGAAGATTGCTGTTACCTGGGTGCATTTAAGGTCAATATTCGCAACAGCTGAAGTTTTCTGTGTGGCCTGTGAGAGATGGAACTAGAAGTTGGGTTCAGATGTTTCCCAAGAAACCAAATATGACAATTGTCCTGTGACTGATGCGTATAAATTATAAAATCAATTGCTTGAGGAGTAAGAGTAGTATGGAACTGCAGCTATGTTTGCTTGTACAGCTCTTCTTTTTAAAGCTGTAATAGATAATAAGTTTCGGATGAACAGCCTTAATCTATAGTAATCCTAAGAAATCTTCTATACCGAATCTCTATTTTATGAACTAGAAATTTGTACGAGAACTTTGGGCTTAAAGAGTTAATTTGGTATAGAGTGGATTGTCACTGTATGCCAACAAATAAGAGAAATGTAGGAGGCTATTCCATGTCAACCGCCAGCAAAGAAGCTTAGTAGATCTGACATGTACTCTCATAGCTTCATTCCTAGTTGTGTGTACTATTCTCCGTAGCGACATGTGGCTTGAAATAATAATGGAAGGTGGTAGGTGACCAGTTGGTAGGTTACTTAATGCTCGAAGGAACGGTTGGGCTTTCGGGGAATGTGAAATTGATGTGTTCAAATTTCAATTAGGTTGCAAGGCCTTTTTCTGCAATTCCTTCTGGAAACCTTATTTAGCCACTATTTCGATGATTAAATGTGATAATTGTCTTAGGCAATTGACATATCTTGTGAAGTTTTTTTTGTCATGTGTAGATAGTTTTTATAACAAATTTCATACGATAAAAGTGAAAAATGAGCTATCTTGGTTCCCTTGAGATTTTAAGTTAAGTATTCAGAAGTCTTATAATGTAGGCTCCTTAAGTTACCAATGGAGCTGGCAGTTTTACAAAAGTTCACTTTCTTTTCAGGGGGCCACAATCTTCTAATTCTTGCACGAGACCTAGGACATTACATACAACTGGGGACCACCATAGATGATGCAATTGGTGAGGCATATGACAAGACAGCAAAGTGGCTTGGCCTTGATATGAGGCGAAGTGGTGGTCCAGCTGTAGAGGAGCTTGCTCAAGAGGGCGATCCAGAATCTGTAAAATTTAAAGTATGTTGTTCTTATTGTTCTGGACATTTGCTTTTAATGAGTCCTCGGACTCATATCTATGGAACACTGCATGCCTCAAGTTTGCCTCTATAGTATCAGTGGATGTTTTTATTTGCCTATTCTTATTTACTTCCTATTAGGTCCCAATGCAACATCACAAGGATTGCAACTTCTCCTTCGCTGGTCTGAAAACTCAAGTGAGATTGGCAATTGCATCAAAAGATATGTGAGTATATGCATTTTTTCCGCTGCTTGGAGTATGTCTTGGCTCTTTTCCTAGTCAAGAGTACTTACCCTGAATGTTTTAGCATTAGCTACCCTAGCTACCTTATTTGTTATTGGTTTCTTTAAGGCTTCTTGCTAATTGATTCATATCTGTTATTAACAAGTTTGGATTGCTTGCAGCAATGCACAAATTCCAGTTTCTTCTGCAAGTAGCCAAGACAGAAGGTCCAGAGCAGATATTGCTGCTTCTTTTCAGGTTATTAAACAGTATCATGAATCTCTCTCTCTCTCTCTCACACACACACACACGCACGCACGCACACACACACACACACACACAGTCTCTCTCTTTCACCCCCACACCCCCACCCCCACATCCCCACATAATTAACTTTCTGTATCCTTTTTCCCTTTTTTGGGTTTGCTTATTAATACATCAATCGCCCAATCTCTGGAATTTCACCATGCAGCGTGTAGCAGTATTACATCTAGAAGAAAGATGTGAACGGGCTATTGAATGGGGATTGAAGATTGAACCATCAATCAAACATTTGGTAATTAATACAATGAAGTGATAATCCAGTACTCAAAATGGGTTTCTGATTCTCATGAAAGTTGTTCTGCAGGTTGTCTCAGGAGGTGTTGCTTCAAATCAATACGTGAGATCAAGGCTCGACGACGTTGTCAAAAAGAAAGGCCTAAAACTTGTTTGTCCTCCTCCCAGCCTTTGCACTGACAATGGTATCTCAGTCTATCTTGTTCTATTTACCTCCAGTTTTTAGTTAGTACAAATGGCAGCCTATAAGGGATCCAAATGGGGAACACTATCTTTAGTAATAAGATTCATGATTGAAAAAGCAATCGATCCCTGATCATGCATCTGTTCTGATATTATGACTCTCTTTTTTGATTGTCCATACTCCCAAGAGGCTTTTTTGGGTTCTTGCAAACTGAACTTTTGATATGGCGAAGGAAGTTACAACTTACATTACGAATGCCAAATAGTTGCAACATGTTTCCTCTTGTACATCTTTGCTTAGGTTCCTTTTTAAGTCTATCCTTTAGCAATTAGCATTCAAAAAGGAGGGTTGGGTCGAGTGATTACGATGTGTTACTCTTTTGGTCGTATGGCACTTTTACAATTGTTCGCATGCAAGGGTGACTGTGACAAGTTCAAAGCACAGTGTCTGCCAACTGCCCTGTATGTCCTTGACAGATTTGTCATTGGTAATGTTCTTGTGTTCACCCCATTTGATTGACAGACAATGCAACAATATTATGTTCTGTGTAATAACTACCCACATCCACATCTGTTAGTATGCATCATAATTCAAATCGAATGATGTTTTTGAATGCCTTTACTACTTTAGGAGTATGGTTATAACAACACATCTCCTCCTTGATTCCAAAGGTGTAATGGTTGCTTGGACTGGCATTGAACACTTCTGCATGGGAAGATTTGATCCGCCACCTCCTGCTAATGAGCCAGAAGATACCATGGTATGTGTTTAATGTTTATTTAGGAATCCCAGCGAAGTCATCTTCTTCATATGCCTTTGGATTTTTTGGTCTAACTTACCATGGACCAAGAGCATATACTTTGATGTTTAACTTCTCATGATTTTTCTTCTTCTCGTGACTTATTGTCAACTATTTACTGTGCCTTCGAGGCCCATGCGTCGTTGGCAGGGCTCTTAGTTAATAGTTTAATGAACATAAAGAAGGGCCGGTTTCTAATTGGTTATGATATCTGGGGATTTACAGTATGATATCCGATCAAGATGGCCACTGGGTGAGGAATATGCAGAAGGGAGAAGTGAGGCCCGCTCCATGAGGAAGGCCAGGATTCACCCCTCCCTTACGTCAATCATCCAAGGCTCCGGCTCTGCCCAACAACTCTTGTAGCTCATGCTTTCTTGTCGGCAAGCTGAATTTGATTATTGTATATCGATACGACAGTGATGCTCGCATAGGTAAGATTGCTTACATTTGGATCTCCCCAGACCCCGCTTAAATGGAACCCACACTGGGAGTAGTTGTTGTGATATGAGAAACGGAGCTGCCAGAGGCCAGCCTAGTCTGCCTGTTGATCAGCTGATTTTGATCATTGTGTAGGGGAACGGAGCTTTTTCTGGAAATAATTATTGTATTATTTTAGTATAACAAGTAATTACATTTTTTTGAACTGTAATTTCATTTTCACTGGCAATGAAATTTCATACTTATTTTTGCTCATATTCTTGTTGGATTGGGAGCTCCGGTTGATTTGCTGATAAATACAGGAACTGGCAGCTGATGTGAATCCAAAGACTACTGTGGAAGATTTCAGTTGCCGGCTTCTGGGTGTTTTAATCATGATATTAAGTTAAAGCTGGTTTTGTTAAGGATCAGATGCTGACCTGCTGTGCCTTTCGTGGCCTACTGTGTGGGTGTTGTGATGGACCTTGGTCGGTAAACATAGGCACCCATTGGGTCCTCTATCGCAGAGGAGCCCAATGGGCCAACGGCCAATACGAAGCTTAGGCGCCCCACTCTCTACTCGCATTCTTAAAGCGGAGAAATTAAGACAACCAACGGTGGAACCCATGTGGCACCGTTGGCAAGCAAGCGGGATGCCAAATTGCCAATTAGGTTAGTGCCCGATCGGTTTGGGCAGTCAGGAATCTTTAGCTCCTAGCTGGGTGGTGTTTGCCGTTTGGATATATTATTGTATCAAACCAAGTAGTCCTGTGTCAAACTCCATATTTTGAATGAAATTTTGGCCTGATGAAGCAATAGTTACACAGATAGTAATACCAAGGCCCCTATTAAACTATCCTTGGGATATATATATTTGCCACCTACAAGATAGGTACCAATAAAAAGTAGCAATACACTGAGGTTGTTGGTCTTAGCTTGCAATGTAACAATATCATCTAGTGTTTCAAGGATCATATTTGAGCCATTTGCATTGACCACATTCATATCCAAACTCATGCTTCGAGAGTCTTGTCTTTAGCACTGTACATGAGGTGTCAATATAATAGTAAGGCTCTAAATCAGAGTCATAAAGAGGCTAATTTCATTATAATTCAAATTCAAAAAGTGTTGGTCACATACTACTCTATAAAAAATGAAGTAAAAGACATCACTAATTGTTTCCTAGCTATTATGTAGAAGTGAAGTATAATTTGTGTTAGATAATTGGATTAGACGGTATGTTGTGTACAATTATGACAACTGAGTTATTTTTTACAACAAATTTATTAAACCACTCAACTAGGAAAAAGATCCATCAACTTAATTTTAATATTTAGAAACACCACGCAAAGATATTAGTTACATTTTATCTTTAGGTGACAAAAGAAATATAGATCAATAAATTAAAGGTTTGGGGCTATTTTCTTGACATATGCATGTGGGACTACTGTGGGAGAGAGGTAGTACGGAGCTAGATGTTTTTTCTGATTAGGTTACATAGAAAGGGGAGCTGAAATTTTCTGATTAGTGCATACTTTTAACAAGCGAGCATGAATTCTAATGTAATGTAGTTAAGAAATCATTTTTTTGGGTTTTGGATCTTTCATTTTACTAGAGTCGAGTTACTATTGACTTAATAAGAGGTAGAACTCTCTCATAACAGATTTTCTCATTTTACAAGACTCGAACCCGAGACCTTGTTTAAGAGGAATAAGTGCCGAATCATTTGAACCAACTTATATTGGTAAAGAAATCACTTTAGTACATTACAAACCATGCTATAACAAAATTAAAAAAATGTCTTTTTCAACTGGCCCTAAATTTATGCTTTAGAGAGACGTATAAAAATTAAGCCTGCCTTTCTATTTTCTCATTTTTGTGTTGCTTGGGTTTTGGCGCGAGACAGAGAGAGAGAGAGAGAGAGAGAGAGAGAGAGAGAGGGAAAATGGAGGTGGTGAGGTTAGCAGTATCGGCATCTCAGAGGGCAAAGCTGATATCAGCAGGCTACACTTCTCTCTCCTCTCTTTCTTCAGTCTCTCCTTCTCGTCTTGCTCGAGGTACCCACCTATTACCTATCTCTTATTCGATCTTCTCTTGCTTGGTTGTTTAATTTTGCTCAATTATATGCCGCTGCTATTGATCTTGATTTGTTTTTTCATAGCAATCGCTAATTTTCATGGAGAATTACGCAGTATACTATCTTTTGGGGTTTCATACATTCACTAATTTTGTTGGTTTTGCACTTCCACCAAGTGTTCGATCATATGCCTAGCTGAAGAGTCTTCACCGCTGGATTGTATATGTGCCGCCCCCTTCCCCCGTTGGACTTGGGTTTTTGGGGCTTGTGTTTAGTACCTTGACCCCGTTAAGTTGGTTCGGTAAGCTAGTAATTATTGTACTGTTCGTTTGCTTGTCAGGGGATTTCTATGTATATGAAGTCTTACTTTTGAGGAATGAGGATTAACTGCTAAGGAGGCTATATTAGATTCCATAACCTTTTGAGAAGTTTAGATTGATGGGTCCTCTCTGTGTGTCTAGTTTGCTGCTTGCCGGTCCAGAATTCAGTAGCGTTTCGTATATCCAGCTGGAGGGATTGCTAGGAAGTGAAGGCAGTAACTTTCCAGTCCAACTGAATTGTGAATGAATGTTGCTTACCAGACCCCTTTTGATGTCTTATAGTTGAGAATCATGGTTCATTGGATGCGGAGTATTGGTGCAATTATGGCATGCAACCTACAATTGTTTGACAAGTTCCAGTACATAAATTTGCAAGTTCGTTTATTATCTGAATTTGTTGATAATTTCCATGAAGTACTCCTATGTATGCAAGTATTTTGTGATCCTGGTAATAATACGGGGAAAAGTAGCTGACCCCTGATGCAGCTGACCTTTGGCCAAGTGATGCCCTGATAGATGCAGGCTTTGCAATGTCTCATGTCTGATATGCTTGTTTGTGCTTCTTATAATTGGAATTTTGGGTGATGAGTGCATGCACATTACTGGATTATTCTTGCTTATTACGTAGTATTCTTTTTCAGGTTTCTGATTACATTTATGGGTGTAATTTCTTCTCCTTTTCACATTTTTACACCATTTAAAAAAAAAAATTCAAATACAAATTGTGTCTTCAAGTGGAATTGACACAATGTGGAACGAACAGATCTAAATATTCCAGAATGTGAAGCTCTGGAAATATTGAAGGCTGCATCACATGGTGGCGCATTGGAAGAATCTAGCAGAAATCTTGTAATTGTCAATGGTAATTCACTTATGTTTGGCACGGCACTGACCTTTATCACACTTGAAACTCTCTCTATAGTTATAAGCACATGTATGCTATTGATTATTCTTCTTGGATAATGCCATGATGGTCTAACTTGGCTGCTGGATTGATTCTGAATTGTTGATGCTTATGTTTCTGGTTGTATAACCTGTTTCCATGGTTATTGATTACATGCTCTTGAATTTGAAGTTACTTCAATTGATTTCAGATTCTTTGTTACTACCTAATAGAGCTGGAGTTAAGTTTCCATATAAGGAACCTTTGTGTATACTGGCTAGCAAACAATAAAACAATTTTTTTCCATTGCATTGTCTCACTCTCTGTCGTGCGTTCTCTTTGTGGTATATATGCTCTGAGGAGTTAAATCAAATATAAAAGATAATAATATGATGCTAACAGAATCAATAGCACTATACAACCAAACAGCTGTTGGCCATAAGCTTTTAGAGATGGAATGATACAAGGGAACACAAACTTCAAGGAGTAAATTGCAGAACTTTGTTTTAACTGTTCTGTACTTGCCATTGTTGATGACCCTTGAAGTGAAGACTGCATACACAGATTGTCATGTCTGTCGATTGCTATCCACAAGGCAACAGCTTTGTCACATTCTATATTAGTGTATGAAGAATATTCTCCATTATTGTCAAAATACTATGGTTTATGATGATGTCTGTCCCCGAACTTGGTAGACAGTGCTGGAGAAGCCTCCCTTGAAGATAAGTTTAAGGTGTGTTTTTCATTTACTACTGGTAGCATTCGTTACTTCAGGCTATCAGCGTAGCAAGAGAGAGCCATCCAAAGCCTAAATTAGTCTTTCTTTTTGTTATAAGCAGAGCCTTGCAGCGGTCCACATTCTTGCTCTAGCAATTTGAAGGTGTTCTTAGTAACTATGGAAGTCAGGGACCTTTTGTAATTTTGGGTGGCCCAACAATGTCATAGTCATGGAACATTATCAAGCCAGCCTATCACTGAAAGCATCATGTGAATCCAATGCATTATGCATCTCATATAAGTTCAGCTGTTATGGAGCAACCTAAGTTGCATAGTGTTATCATCCCATCTACTAATGGTAAAAATGGAGCGGTTGTCAAACTCTATCCCAAAAGACACATATCCTTTGTTGAATGTCATATGTGAACAGGATGTTGCACTCCTTTGACTCTTTCTGTAGTAGTTTCAGTTGTCTCATTCTTTGGAATGGGCATACATATTTCATGTCTCCTTTATGGGCCTTCATTGTGCTGTGATATGACCATGTGCTTGTTCTGCAAAGCAAGCATTTTCCTCATGCACGTGCACTAATAATCATCAGCAAGAAGCACCAACAATTTCATCAGCCTAGTGTATCAGTGTCTAACATATGTACAACACTGATATTCCCTGCACATGTCAGACGCTCTTGACATGTGTGGAACACTCAAGAAATTGTATCTGCAGCTTTTATTATTTTGGCTATCCTATACATGCTGCTGGCTTCTGTGGTTGTTCACACTGTATGAACAGTAGTATAGAGCAAATAACGGTTAATACACAGATAAATAAATGAATTTTTATTGTCAAACTGTGTCTGTGGAACCTCTTGTATCCTTTCTCTGGGAATATCATGCGTCCATATAATTGTGGCCTGTGTTTATGCCGTTGCCCATGCTAGACAATAAAAACTCTTGTGTTGAGTATCAATTTTGACGTGATGTTTACTTCAAGCTTTTGGCTACTTAGTCATGCTATATAGTTCATCTTTGATACTTCAGAATTTATACATTATTAAGGAATGACTTGAAATCTTGTCTTTGTAGGTGCTCAAACTGCTTGGGATATGCTACAAGTGGATTCATGTTCACGGATCTCTACGTCCAGTAAAGATCTTGACAAAATTCTGGGTGGTGGTATAAGCTGCAAAGAAGTTACCGAGATAGGTATCTCCTTCGTCTAGTTTAGTGCATAGATGGAAATGATAACCAAAAGTTTTAGTTCTTTTGACTTTTGAGTACTGGATTTTTGTGGCGTAATAATGCACACATGTTCACTGTTGAGATAATTAGTTACTTTTACTGGAATTTAGGTGGATTACCCGGCATTGGCAAGACTCAATTAGGGTAAGATTTAAAAAGTGATTTGTTGGATATTAATTATGATAGGCTTCATCATTGAGGCAGTATAGGTTTCAGGATTCAACTTGCGATCAATGTTCAACTTCCAATTGAATATGGTGGTCTTCTAGGGAAAGCAATTTATGTAGGTAAGTCATCAAGTTATTGTTGGACAAGTTGCCCTTATTCACTTTATGTTGAATCTGAGTGGTTATAGATAATTTTTAGATACAGAGGGAAGCTTCATGGTGGAGCGTGCTTTACAGATTGCTAAAGGATGCATTGAGGATATGCAGCCGAAAGATGCTCAAGGTTTTCAGGAGAAACTTATGCCTGAGAATTTCTTGGCCAGCATATTCTATTTCCGTGTTTGCAGTTACACTGAGCAAGTTGCCATGATGAATCATTTGGACAAGTTTGTCTCAGAGCATCAAGATGTAGGTAGTCCACCGACACCAAAGTTATTGGGTGTGATGTTGCTTGCGTCCGCATTATTGTTGTTTTCATTGTTGACTGTTTGCTATTCTTTTGCTTTTTCTCTCACCTTTTTGCATAAGAAACGGATTTTTTGAGAGACAAAGGACTTGGACATTAAAAAAATAATAATAAAAAAGAGGAAGAAGAAGCATTTTTAAGATGCTTGTGTTTTCCTTATCGTACATATTTCTTAATTCGTTGACCATCTCTGTTATGAGGTGGTGTTCTTCTGTAGTTGAAATCCACTATACTATCCTAATTGCTTCTTATTTTAAAAAAAATTGACGTTTCAAACTATTGCTTCAATCAGGACTCTTAAGCACGCTAAATGAGTTCTGATACGGCTGAATGATGCATACAATTCTGTGATTCTGATTTAGCACATCAGGGTTGACCAAATATTATTTATGCAAATCAAACTACCTTCTATGATTGCAAAGCAAAACTTTGAACTGAAGTAGCACTGTAGCAGATTCTATAATCTTTCTGTTTTAGCATCTTCATTTTATATGTAACTGTAACAAAATATATAATTTTCACATTTGATCAACGATGTTCCTTTCTATATTTTTGTTTTCAGGTCAAAGTGATAATAATTGATAGTATTACTTTCTATTTCCGTCAAGATTTTGAGGACTTGGCCCTTAGGACTCGTATTCTTGGTGGAATGGCCCTGAAGCTGATGAAATTAGCACAGAAGTACAATCTGGCTGTACGACTCTTTACTCTTTTCTGTTTATTCTTGAGAGAGGAAACACACCCTTTCTATTGAATGAAAGTGTTCCTGAGCTTGAAGCCGATGGCTGATATATTGATATTACTTGCACATACAAAAAAGCATATGACACAGATTCTAGACCCTGTTGTATTGTTGTTGTTGGGGATTGGTTGAAAGTTAATCTGTGTTGATTAAGCTGGATATTGACAGCTACTTCCTACAGAGATTCAGAAATGGTCGAAGCATGAATAATAAACCATTTCCAGTGGTCACTCTAGAAATGCAAATTTGTGTTGCCTCTGTGATTGCCTGGTTTGAAGTTTCAAGTCAGAAGTCTAATGGCGTATCCCGCCTACTTGTTAGAATATCAAAAATTTGGGTGTGTCTGTGGTATGTATTGGTTACGATCAGGATGAGATTGTCGTATTATCTGTGTACCTTTTCTTTTTGAGATCTGGAAAAATTAATGTTTGGAAAGTTTTGGTCTGAGAATTTACCGTGCTATCTTGTTCGACCATATGTGCTTTAGCCTTTAGTCATCACTTTAATGATCCCTTGTTTTTCACTTTCAGGTGGTTCTACTGAATCAAGTGACAAACAAGTACGTAGAAGGCTCACATCAACTAGCTCTAGCCCTAGGTGACTAGCTTTTCTCCCTTCTTGCCTGCAGAATCACTGCTTTGCAATTGCATTGGTGTTTACTCAGTCTCATATATGATCACTGATATTGATTGAACATTCCTGAGCAGGTGACAGTTGGTCACATGCAAGCACAAATCGGATCATCTTACACTGGACAGAAGACGACCGTTATGCTTATCTTGATAAGTCCCCCTCTCTTCCTTCTGCGTCAGCACCCTATTCCATCACGAGTAAGGGAATCCGAGACCGAAACTCAACTCCAATTTGGAAAAGAATCAAACGGTCATGAGCTTAGTCTGTTCTGTTGGTTGACTAGCCTAAACTTAATCCGGTTCTGGCCCTAGTCAAACAACGCAAGTGATAGGTCTACGTGTGAAAGGTGAATATCAACTGGTTGGTCAGTTGGTGTTGTCAATCTACCAACCTTCTGAGGAGAGGGGAGGATTATATTTCCCTAATTTGTTGCCATTCAAAAGCTAATGGACTAGAGGAAAGTAGAGGGGGAGTTGAGACTAATGACCCAGTTTGGGATACTGTGGGTCTGAAATCTTGACTGTGTGTGAGTGTTCACTGACAGGTGTTTCCTGATTTTTCTGGGCAGATATAAAATTTAAGAGCAAAGTCTTAAGATGTACAGATCCTGATATGAGATGAGGGACTTTGCTTGCCTTTTTTTTCTTTCTTTTTTTTGGGGGGGGGGGGGGGGGGGGTTTGGTGCTCACCAACCTCCCCCTTCCTAACTCCTCAACAACCCATTCCCTTCGCTTTCCAAGTATTCCCCAACCTTTTTCACTTCTCCTCGGTGCTTGAAACCACTCACCTCTATAGGCTATAGCTTTGCTAGCAATAGCACATAAATGGACTTTTTTTTTTAAAGAAAGAGGTGATAATGTAACATTCTTTAGATATTAAAAACTACCTAGAATAATATATCTCATATTTATTGATCGCTTTTAAATTAAAAAAAGTTCTAATGACTTATAAATGAGCTTAAAAAAATGCTAAAAATCACCCTTAGAAAGTATTGATCACATCTCCATCTATTGAATGAAATTGTTTCACCTAACACTCTTTGAGTTTGTTATCATAATGATTAATTCGGCGTCTTAAATTCAGTATATTGTCTACTCCTATATTTAGAATATCTTTAAGTGCTAAATAATATAATTATGTAAGCACAAAGATCTTAAACTTTCGGACTTCCAGACTTAATTAATGCTAGAATAGAGGCTAAATTCTTACTAGTAATAATATGAGGGAGCCGTGCAAGCAAGTGGGCTTTTGAATGTCATATACCACAACGTTGACGAAAGAGAAAGTGTTACTTGGAGCAACTCATTTTTAGGTCAAATAGAGCCCGAGAAGTAGGGTAGCTAAAAAAACTCGTACCGCTTAAAATTTGGAAAATTCCCTTCAATGGGTATGAAAAAAAATAAAATGGCATGGGGCTGGTATTGTCAATGCAAGTATGGATATGGGTATAGGTGTGGGTATAGATTTTTATCCGTCTCATGCCCACTTAATATCCATTTTATCAATACCCACCCCGTATAGCACTTGTACTGGTTTATTCAAAGTTCTAGTTTGTTCCTTGGAGTTATATATTTGTTAGTTGCTTTAAGGTGCCTTATATTCAAGATTTCAGTGGGACATTTTGTTGAAAACTGTAACTGCTAAGTATTAATTTGTTGCTTGGATTTGGAACTATTAGTTGTATTTGGTCATTTGGTGTGATATGATATGTTATTGGAAATTTGATATTGATGTTACATATTGACTATTTGATGTAAAATGTGGGTATAAAATGAGTTTAATTCTTTTTAGTTTATATATACTCGAATAAAACTCGCATGCCTACTATATCTAGCCCGTATAGATATACGTATAGTTTTATAATACCCGATAGGTATAGATATAACTATATGTATTAATTTTAAAAATAAATATGTGTGAGGGTATGATTAAACGAATCCCAGTACCCTCCCATTACCACCCCTCCTCACTGAGAAAAGTATATTATAACCGAAATCATTCCATCAGAAGCCAATGATGTGAGGCCTCTCGTGATGATCCCAAAGGCCAATTTACGATCAAGTGGGCAGCAAAATGGGTTGTTTCATTAGGACTAAAGTACTTAGACTAAATGCTCACCCACTCTCTTCTAATCTCTTAACAAAGTTGCCTCCACGGCGCCACCCACTCCATCTTTTCCTCCTTCCTCGAATCAACATTTGGGATTTGAAACCCCCCCCCCCCCCCCAACCAAAAAAAAAAGAAGAGAAGACTGTGTTTTTGCCGTCATTTTTCTGAATCTAAATCCTCTGTAAGCGAGAAGAAATTATAATTTTGTAATCTTTTAATTCAGTGATTGAAAAAATTGTAGATTTTTTTTTTCAACCATGGTAAGTATACTAAAAAATAAATATTGAATTTTTATTAGTATAATGTGGTGAAATTAGATCGAAAATATCATCTTAAAAGAAGATATTTTAATGATAAAAATTAACACAAATTAATTATAATGTGTTGAGACACTTTTAGTACAAAAATATCACCAAATTAATTTTTCAATCGTAGCTATTGACAGGGCTGAAGGGATTAGTCAGGGTCTGTTCTTTTTGTTGATAATCTCTTTCTATCAACTTCTACCAATTTTTACCAACTCTAACAAAAAAAACAAAAACAAAAATGGCAAATCTTTCCAACTTCAATTAACTTGAACCAAGCTCTACGAACTTCTACCAACTCTTACAAATCTATTTCAAAATTTATTACAAATAAATCCCCAATTTATTTACATTTTCTACAAAGATTCTTCAACTTCTACTGCCTTCTTCCCATCTTAAGCAATTCTTACCAATCATTCCCAAAAAATACCAATTTTTGTAAACTGTTTGCCCACTTGTATAAATCTTTATTAATTTTATTCATTTTTCATTCTCTATGTACTAACAAAAAGAATAAGCCCTCACTCCTCGCAGGCTTTTAGAGAAGGTTGAGGATTCAAATCTAATAGAATAGATTCTTCTGTTTAGGGGTGACAACGTGTCGGATTCAGATCAGATGTATAGACGTCCAAATCCGATCCAATTAATAATTGGATTTGGAAATCCGATTGAAATCCAACTCCGTTGGATCGAATGTTAAATCAAATTCTGATCAGCTTCAGATCAGATTAAATCCGGATATAATCGAATATTATCCGATTATACATTTTATTCAATATTTGCATAATTTTTTTTATTTCTAACCTTGTTTTTGCTCGTTTGTAAATGTAATATTAAATACCTCTTTAATGTCAAATAACTTTTTATATCAAACATTTAAACATGTTAAAGTAAAAGAGTGATGAAAAAAGAGAATGTGAATTCACTTTAGATGAAAAAGAATAGACAGTAGTACATCAGCGGGAAGAAACATAAAGAAAGTACAATTTTAATTGACAAAGAGAAGAGACCAAGAAAAAAATCGAAAGGGAAGAGAAAATTAGTTAACAAAAAAATGCATTGCACGTAAGGGTGGCAAAAATTCGGGTCCGGACAAATCGGACATTCGGACAAAAACTTCGTACCCGGACCCTGTTCGGATTACAAATCGGACACTTTGACCAGACTCGGACCCGGACCCGAATGTCCGATGTCCGGACCCAGTTGTCCGAATTTGCGATATGATTTTAGGACATTTTGACCGAAATGTTGTGTGACCGAACCCGAACTCGATTTTTTAATGTCCGAACCCGATTGTCCGAATTTGTTTTTATAAAATTTTCTAAAAAATTTGGACTAAAATTACATATAAACATAGTTGTCCGATGTATGAACCCGGTCGTCCGATTGTCCAAATTGTCCGAACCCGAAATGGTTCAAAAATTCGGACAACCCGAACCCGAATGTCCAAACCCGAACCCGACCTAGATTTAAATTCGGACATGTCCGGTTGTCCGAATTTTAAATTCGGACATAAATTTGGTGACCGTATCCGATTTTTTTCAAATCGAACAAATTTGGATAATCGAATCGGATAAATTTTTACCAGTTCTAATTACATGTAGAATACGGACTTTTGAGTTATGATATTACGATTTTTGCCGCGGTACGTAACCGTCCCTACTTCCGTTACACTTCATTGCCAATTGCCGTCACCTACCCATGTTCCCTGCTGTACGTGACTGTTCCATCACTGGTCACACCAGCTGAGACTGCAATGGCGGCACAACCCAATTCCAAACCAAAAAAAAAGGGTGAAATCAGAAAGAAAGAAAAAAAAAAAAAAAACCTTCCAACAAAGAATATTTTTCATTTCCCTTTTTGTTTTTCAACACGGTCAACAGCTCTGATCTGTGATCTTTGATCTACTCCTGCCCCCCCCCCCCCCCTCTTCAAATTTAGCAGCCACCAACCCGTTACTCACCCCACCCCACCCCACCCCAAATACACCCTCTCTGCTCTTCCCTCTCTCCTTCTCTGTCTCTGTGTTTCTCTCTCCAGGCTGAGCTATGGCTTCCTCCCTCTCTCTCTCCCAAGCCATCTCAGCCCACTCTTCTCCCCGCCGCCACCCTACCATTACCCCCCGCCTCCTCCCTTCTTCCCTTTCTCTCTCGTCCTCCTCCTCTTCTTCTTCTTCCCTTTCCTCCTCCTTTTCCCTCAAGTCACGGCGGCGCGTGACCTGCCGCTCCCCCGCCGCCGTTGTTAAGGCTACGGCGGTGGAAGGCCTTGGCACTTCTTCCGCCGACGACACTGCCCTGATCGAGAAATCTGTGAACACGATCAGGTTTCTGGCGATCGATGCGGTGGAGAAGGCGAATTCGGGTCATCCGGGTTTGCCCATGGGGTGTGCTCCGATGGGTCACATTTTGTATGATGAGATCATGCGGTACAATCCGAAAAACCCGTATTGGTTCAATCGTGACCGCTTCGTTTTGTCCGCCGGGCATGGGTGCATGCTCCAGTATGCCCTTCTTCATTTGGCTGGCTATGATAGTGTCACCGTAAGTGCTTTTCTCTCTCTCTTTGATGGTGGATCTTTGAGTGTTGATGGATTGGTTGAATTGGGTTTTGGTTGTTGATCTGGGTATTTGGTATTTTTCGCTAATTTGTGAGTTTGATTGCTTCTGTGTACTTGATTATGCTTTGCTAAACGAAGATTGAAGACTTGGGTTGACCTAACATGTGAATGTCTACTTGAGTCTTCATTAGTTTTATTTGGGGATCTATTTTTGTTTTTGGAATTCATCTAAAGTAATTTGATGATTTTGTGAATTTGGATGGCTAGTGATTTGGTCGCAGGTTGTGATTTTTCTCCCTTGTTTTTGGTCTCGAGTGGACTGAAGGTTTTTATGCTGTTGCAGACTTATGTTTGACCTAGTATATTAATTCTTGTAGTTGCCCCATGTTGCATCAACTTTGCTGTCAACTGTGTTGGTTTTCAAGGGTAGAATGAAGGGATGGTTGTTGCTTTCATCCCTTCTAAGTATTTATGTCGATACATATATTGAGTTTGTTGTATTTGACATATCACTATCAGATAAAAGTATGCACCAGAAATGACAAAGCAATGAAATCTGTGTGCATATCTGGCGTCGGTTTTTTTCCTCTAGGGCTATAATTTGGGTGAGATGCACAATTTTTTTGTCAAAAAAAAAAAGGTGAACTTTTGTATACTTGTGCATTGTTATTTTGCCAAAGGATTGCTTAAGAGTCTGTTTTTCTTTTGTTGGTATTATCTACATCAGGAAGAAGACTTGAAGAACTTCCGTCAGTGGGAAAGCAGGACTCCTGGTCACCCAGAGAACTTTGAGACTCCTGGTGTTGAAGTTACCACTGGTTGGAACTTAAGACTCAGATTTTCTCTATGTTTTAACCTGAATTTTGATGCACATTTGTTGATTGTTCACCTGTATAAGGGACTAAGTGTATGGTCATTGGTTTTGCAGGTCCACTTGGTCAAGGAATTGCCAATGCTGTTGGGTTGGCCCTTGCAGAGAAGCACTTGGCTGCTCGGTTTAACAAGCCCGATATGGAGATTGTGGATCACTACACGTATGTTTGATGCTTTCACTTATTTGTGCTGTTTTGTGATACATCGGTTTTGGAGCGTATGGACCATGTTCCTCATCTTGGTTGTGCTTTTGATGTATTTAGGTATGCGATATTGGGAGATGGTTGTCAAATGGAAGGTGTTTCCCAGGAAGCTTGTTCCCTGGCAGGGCACTGGGGACTTGGAAAGCTTATTGCCTTCTATGATGACAATCATATTTCTATTGATGGTAGCACAGAGATTGCATTCACTGAGGATGTTGACAGGCGTTTTCAGGCCCTGGGATGGCATGTAATTTGGGTTAAGAATGGGAATAATGGTTACAATGAAATTCGTGCTGCCATCAGAGAAGCCAAGGCTGTTAAGGATAAACCAACTTTGATCAAGGTATAAATAACTTCTTGGATGAGTGTTCTCATCATGTTTAGTTGGACAAGTTAGCTATCAAGTTGTGGTATGTATCACTAATTCTATGCCCTCAGGTTACAACTACTATTGGTTATGGTTCTCCAAATAAAGCGAACTCGTACAGCGTTCATGGGAGTGCCTTGGGAGCTAAGGAAGTTGAAGCAACCAGGAACAATCTAGGATGGGCACATGAGCCATTCCATGTCCCCGAGGATGTTAAAAAGTAAGTTATTATGAAATGGTCAGGTGTCAAGTCTACCACTTAATGCTTGGATTGAATTTTTCACTGAATAATTGGTCTCTTAAACTTATTGATTGCTGTCAGGCATTGGAGTCGTCATACCCCTCAGGGAGCAGCTCTTGAGGCTGAATGGAATGCCAAGTTTGCTGAGTATGAAATGAAGTACAAAGAAGAAGCTGCTGAGTTGAAGTCTATTATCAGTCGTGAATTACCTGCTGGCTGGGAGAAGGCACTGCCGGTGAGTTCTCATTGTAATTTTCTAAGATTGTTTTATGTTCTGTCAGAACACTTCTCCGTGGATTCTGCAATTAGATATATTCCTGTTGAAATTTCTGGAGATCATGGTCTTTAACATAAGCCTGAATTCATTTTGAAAACCGCACTTTCGATTCCGTTGCAGACATACACCACAGAGAGCCCTGCTGATGCTACCAGAAACCTATCACAGCAATGCCTGAATGCACTTGCAAAGGTTCTCCCTGGTTTTCTTGGTGGAAGCGCTGACCTTGCTTCCTCAAACATGACATTACTGAAAATGTTTGGTAACTTCCAAAAGGATACTCCTGAGGAAAGGAACTTGAGATTCGGCGTAAGAGAACATGGAATGGGAGCCATCTGCAATGGGATTGCTCTGCATAGCCCAGCCTTCATCCCCTACTGTGCAACCTTCTTCGTTTTCACAGACTACATGAGAGCTTCCATAAGAATGGCCGCCTTGTCACAAGCTGGGGTCATCTTTGTCATGACTCACGATTCAATTGGGCTTGGGGAAGATGGTCCAACTCATCAACCCATTGAGCACTTGGCAAGTTTTAGGGCAATGCCCAATGTCTTCATGCTTCGTCCAGCAGATGGTACAGAGACAGCTGGTGCCTACAAGGTTGCAGTTCAACATCGGAAGACACCTTCAATCCTCGCCCTTTCCCGTCAAAAGCTTCCCCAGCTTGCTGGGACTTCTGTTGAAGGAGTTGAAAAGGGTGGTTACGTGGTTTCCGACAACTCAACTGGGAACAACCCAGATGTTATTTTGATGGGAACCGGGTCTGAACTGGAAATTGCCGCCAAAGCAGCTGATGAGCTGAGAAAGGAAGGAAAGGCTGTGAGAGTTGTGTCACTCGTCTCCTGGGAGCTCTTTGATGCCCAACCAGAGTCGTACAAGGAGAGTGTTTTGCCAGCAGCTGTGACCGCTAGAGTTAGCATTGAAGCTGGATCCACATTCGGGTGGTTGAAATATGTTGGTAGCAAGGGCAAGGCAATCGGAATTGACCGATTTGGTGCCAGTGCCCCGGCAGGGAAGATCTACAAGGAGTTTGGAATTACAAAAGAGGCCGTCATTGAAGCAGCCAAGTCACTTTGCTGAACATGGTCTATCTTCCAAGGTTTTCACCAACTGGGATTTCAGATTTTGTTAAGCTAGGTAGAACATTGAATTCTTCTGGACATGCTGGTTTTTCTCATCTCAGAATAAGAAGAAACTAAGTTTGTGTTTATTTCCCAAAAGCAGCAGAAAACTACAAATGAAGCTGAAGCCAAATTGGAACTGAGAAGGATTCTCCCCACGGATTTTTATAATTTGTATGAGCCTTTGGATTATTGTAAAACCTTTGTAATTTGGTCGCATGTCTACTTTTGTTTTTTTCCCTTTTTCTTTTTTATGTTTTTTTCTTATTGTGACGAGCCTTGGAGGCATATGGCAAAGCTCTGATTGTGCATTGTCTTCCTCTTCATATCCTCCTCTTGGGACCGAGCCCCTTTCTTATTTGTTTATGCTCTGATCTTTGTGAAATATATTTCGGTTGGATTCATGCTTTAAGAGCACCCGCATTGGTGATCCAGAAGTTTGGATTACAGGTGAGGGCCTACACCCTCCACATCATCCCACAATCCAACCTTTTTTCTCTTCTGTACATCCCTTGGATCACCAAATAAAATAATGCATATGGACCCCACTCCAAACATATTTATTTGGTTGTAGATTTTTATTTTGTGTGTTTGTGTGAATATTTCATTTATAATAATGAATACTTCTTTTAAAAAAAAAATAATTTCACATACTGTATTTGTATTTAAAATTGTAGATTACCAATTTGGATTTGTATGTATAATTGTAGATTACTTATGATGCCATTTTTTCAGAAATTAAATAATTGACCTATAGTGATTAAATTTATTTTGGAGTATGCCAGCAAACTAAAAAAAAAAAACTAAAATAATACAAGCTTGATTTGGAAAAAAAAAAGAACACAATACGTCGGTTTACAATAAAATAAAATTACAAACAATACAATAGTTGCACTAAAAAAATTAATAATACAAATACAATAGTTCAACTTAAAAATAACATTACAAAATATAATTTACGACCTACGTCTATGTCGATTCCACATTTCTTCAACCAAATCTGACTGAAGACGCGCATGCGTTTCGGGGTCTCGAACTTGAACATATTCATCATTCTTATTGAACATAGACAATAGTTGTACAAGAGGTGTCAAATTTGCATTCTTATTTGCCATTGTTGGCCACTTGTGTACATATTCATTAATTAAGAAGAACATGAACATAAGTAAATTACAAATTGAAAGAAGTAGAAGTAACAAAATATAAGTTAAACACAAATGGTTCCAATTAACAAAACATAAACTTTCATTTTATAACTAATTTAAATGGATACAACTGAGAAAGCATAAACTATTCATTGCATAAACTATTCGTTACAAGTAACAAAACATAACTAGAGGAGAGTACACTAATGTAAATAAGAAAGCTTCATCTAAATAGCTAGAGGATGGTGGACTACTAATTTTAGGGAGATTTTCCCATTCTTTTCTGTCTAATTTCTACCTTCATCATTCTGAAATAAGCAGCATCCTCTTCAGACAAGGATGAAAGGTCCATCAACATTATTTGGTCGTCATATTGCCTCTCCTTAAGGGTTTGCTTCCTCAACTCCAACTCCGCCTTGATGTCCTTGCGTTTTTTAGCCTCATCTCTAAGGCGAACTGCCTCCTGAGCTGCAGTTGCCTTCTTATCAACTATGGTTACCAAGTTACGGAATATTTCGACCTTTTCATTAGCTGTGGAACCCATTGTTGCAAAGTGACTAGTCACCAAATCAACCACAACATTGTTTGCATTTTGATGGAGCTTTCTCTTCGCCAATTTCAAGTATCTAGGCTCGATCATCCAGCAGAATGGGGATATTGACGAGGATATTAGCCAGCGGATTAGAGTAGGCTGGCAAAAGTGGAAGTCAGCGTCAGGGGTGCTGTGCGACAAGAGAGTGCCAATGGGTTTGAAAGACAAAGTCTATCGGATGGTAGTTAGACCCGCGGTTCTCTATGGATCGGAGTGTTGGCCTCTAAAAAAGGCGCAAGTACAGAGGTTGATGGTAGCTGAGATGAGGATGATCAGGTGGATGTGTGGTTTTACGAGATTGGACAGGATTACGAATGGGGTTATTAGGGGCCTAGCTGGAGTGGCCCCATAGAGGAGAAAATGAGGGAATCGAGGCTCAGATGGTTCGGCCACGTGAAGAGGAGAAGTGTGGTCGCCCCGGTGCAGAGATGCGAGACTATCAGCCCACCAGGTGGTAAGAGAGGGAGAGGTAAGCCGAAGAAGAACCTAGAAGAGGTGGTTAGAGAGGACCTGAGAGTTGTCGGTCTCACGGAGGACATGGCCCAGGATAGGAGGGTGTGGCGAGACAGGATTAAGGTCCCTGATTGTAGGGGACCGGCTCCGTAAGGGGCAGTAGCCTAGGCGGTGTGGGGTGGGGTGGGGTGGGGTGGGTTTTGGTTTGCTTGTTTGCAGGTCAAGCTTTTCCGGTTGGTCACGACACCAAGTCCCCACGATTTGTCCAGGTATGTCTCCACCCCCTTTCTCTTACTTCTCTTACTTCTCTTACCTCGGTAAATGGTTTTGCAATCGTTTCCCATCCAAACCTTTTTCTCAAAACTGTTTTTGTGGGTCTTATGGAATCAACCTCTCTATGGGTAGGAATACCGGTAGAGGTAAGGTTGCCTACAACTGGATCTCCCCAGACCCCGCGAAAGCGAGACCCACTTTGGGAGTTTGTTGTTGTTGTTGTTGTTGTTTCTCTTCGCAGCTTTCCTCCCAATGGGGCGGACAACTCCATCAACTTCAACTTCAACCTCTTCATCAGCGGGGGTAGAGGGGCTAGAATATCCTCCCATCTCATTTACTTTTGATCGTTTAGACTGTCCCCCATCTAAAGTATCACGAAATGTTCTCCATTTGGGTTGATCCTTAAGCAAATAGTACCAATGCTCTAAATCAAATTTCCTCCCCACCCTTTTAAGAAACATCTCATGAGCACGATTTACAATATCTTCCATACTTGACCCACTCACATTATTACGTTCCATTTCATCCATGATTCCGACCCACTTGTTAACTAATGGGTAACCTCGATTCCATCGAGCATTGCAAGTCTTCCCCGTTCTCCGCATAGCTCCTTTTGGGGCATGTGTGTTAAAGTTGGTTGCCACCTTACCCCAAAAAGATGTTTTCTTTTGGTCAGTTCCGGTAACAGGATCAGTACTTGTGTTAATCCAAGCATGGATCAACCTTTTATCCTCTTCCATTGACCATTTTTTGACCCCTACACTACTCCCCTCTACATCATCCCCTTCCAACTCATCACTAGTAGGATCATTACTAGTATGAGGTGGTCTCATAGTTGCAATTGATCCAGTTGGTGTTGATGAAGGTGTAGAGTTGCTTTCACTCGAGGCGTAATTAGGTGGGGGTAGTGGGTAATAAGGCGGGTGGTAATAATGTGGGTGGTAAGGATAGTTTGGTGGAGTATGATGTGGTGGGGGTTGCAAATGGATATTAGTAGGCACACTTGGGTTACTACGCTCAACATTCTCTACTTCGTCATTCCCATCAAGTAAACTCATAAAAGTACGGGGGGGATTCGGATCCATATGGCCACAAGTGATACCTACATACATGGAACATTTTCGCTTGGGTTATAAATTGCATAATTTTCTAACATTTTAATTCACGATTATTCTAATAATAACCATATTACTAATAATAACCATAATTCCTAACATGTTACTAATAAATTTTTCACATAAATCTTTTTCCATAAAAAAAATTCAAACATAAATCTGAGCTAACATAATAAAAAATTTTACATTTATAAATAAATTTAAACATTTAAACTTTTCAACTAATATGAGTTAACATAAACGTCACTAATAACTTTATTAAACATTTAACCAACATGAGCTAACATAAACATTTTAATATTGCGTAACATATTAAAATTAATTAAAGTAACTCATACATCATATTAAACCTTTTTTTTATACATTTTTTTTTTCATCCTTTTCCAAAATCCCTAACATGTCACTAATAAATTTATTAAACACTTCACCAAGTGAAGTATTTTTCATTTCAATCTTTTTGATGTTTCATATGATGTTAAAACTAATGAAAGTAACTCATACATTATATTAAACATTTAACCATAATACCATTAATAACCATAGTTCCTAACATGTTACAAGTAATTTTTCCATATCAATCTTTTCCCATACAAAACATGTGAACATAAATTTGTGCAAACATTATCTAACATTTTCACATTTAAACATTTAAACATAAAGTTAAACATTAAAATATTTAAATATAAACATGAGCAAACATTTAAACATAAATACATTTTTCATGCCAATCTTAAATTGATAACAAATTAAATTATTTAAACATAAATATGAGCTAAAGTTAACTACAATTAACCATAAATTAATTTACTTCACAAATAAATGTATACACTTAAACTGACAACAAATTAATTAAAACATTTCATTGTCATTGCCATAAATATAAAATATACACATGAAAAAAAATAAATGTATAAACATAAATTGCACTAATAAAATTACTTACAAAATCGCAAACTTGTTTCTTCTCTCTCTTGCTTGAAAGACAACCTTTTCCACCTCTTCAAAATTGCATGAAAATATAAGAGATACAAGTGTATGAGATTTTTAATTGATAAATTCTACACAATGTGTGTAGTATTTATAGAATTAATTTTCAAAAAAAAAAAACAAAACTAGTCGTTCAGCAGCAGCAACGGCTAGTTGGGTACAATTCCCAGATTTTTCCTTTTTTTTTCCTCCCATTTTCGGCTCCCCTTCCCCAAAAAAAAAAAGTTCGGGCCCCCAAAACGACGTCGTTTTGGGGGGACGTGGCGCAAAAAAAAAAGGAAAAGTCTGGGCAGGGCGGACCGGGACCACGGGCGAGCAGACTAGCCCAGCGATGACGGGCCGAGCTTCGCGCCCCCCCCCCCCCCGAGCCTGCAATGCGGATGCTCTAAAGGGATTTTCATGAGGTCACTTATGCTAGTTCAACAAGAAAATTACATGCCTATGAACTTGTACTTGAATAGGGCATTCATGATTTTTGGCACAAACTTGTGTTTGTCTAGGGAGCCATGCACAGCATGGAGGTGTGGTGGGCTGCGATGAGTTGTGGTTAATTAGCCCCTATGATGGGTTAAAGCTATGCGAACTTCATGTTTTCTGAACTTAATGTTGTTGAATGATCGATATGAAATGACATGCAAATAGCAACACAACACCTCCTAGTGTGGGTCTTGCTTTCGTGGAATCTGGGGAGATTCAGCTATGGGCAACCTTACCTCTACCAGCATTTCTATCTGTAGAGAGATTGATTTCAAAAGACCCAAAAAAAAAAGGATTTTGTGAAAATATTTTATAAAAGAAAGATTTTGTGAAAACATTTAATGAGAAAAATAGGACTAAGATATATTAATAAGACAAGTTGTTGACACTATGTAACATAAGAACAATATATCAGAGAAACGTAATATACCTTAACAACCAAAGGTGAGCAAACGATGTCTCTTCCCAGATGAAAGTACTACATGCATACAAACACGACATACGAAAAAACCACTACTAGCACTATGCCACTGCAACCAAAAAACAACTATAGGGGGGTTGACTCTCTGCGATCTAAGATCTTAATCCTATCCCGCCACAACTTCCTATCCTGAGCCAGGTCATACGTCAAACCAACAACTTTCAAGTCCTCTCTAATCACCTCGTCCAAACTCTTCTTTGGTCGTCTCCTCCCTCTTTTGCTTTCGGGGATGTTGATCATCTCATATTTCAAACGTCCACACTTGTAACGCCCCCAACCCTAAGGTTAGCAGTGTTAAGGTTTTTCTTTAAATCTTGGGACGAAACGGACAGAGTTTTCCCTCAAAACTGACCATTTCTCAGGCTTAAAGCCTTACAATAATTTTCCTGCACTGAAAAATAATAATAAATGACTTAGCTAACTCAACGGTCACCCGCCGGAGTACACAGCTCTACGGGCTACCCGCCCGGAGCACCACAACCAATGCAGTTCAATGCTTAAACAAATGAATAGTGAAAAGTACAACCCTGTATACTTTAGATGGTGACTCTCACGGCCATACAGAACAAGTCTAAATGATATGCAATACAAGCACACAAGAACTTAAATTACAAACCATTACATCATAATACATTTTGTAGCTCACATACAAGCACATCACAATTACCTAGGCCAACAATGACTTCATTTCGGCTTATTTGGGCCGATCTTTACCTGATACTTCAGAAACCTGGGGAGGGAACAGTAATAAATGGGAATGAGCAATTATCGCTCAGTAGATAATCGTCTCCCCCAATTCAATACTTAAAGTGCAATAGTTTATATGTATATCATAACTTATATATAACATATAACTTAAATATTACAATATCAAAGTGCAGTATTAACTTACGAAAGGTGATCGTAATTCCTTCCCTTTGAAGAACTCACCGACCTTACGATATAGCCCACCACAATGCAGGGAAATAACAATCGCTTCCACCGCTTACATACTCTAAAATAGCCATACTCAATAAACTTACCATAAGAAATTCATATAAACTCATGAAAAGGAAGGGTTAACCCTTAAACACCACTTGTTGGGATTTCCGTTATGAAAGGCTTATTTTATGCCATATAATTTATGCCGTATACAAATATTGAAATCTCGCTGAAGATGCTGTCAGGTGACAGACTGTATGAATTTAGCATTTACACTCGAATAAACATCATGTTCAGTGCGATAGAGTCACTAAACTGACGATTTCACTACACCATGCAGTAACAGGTCATATATAGAAATAGATCTCTTGTTAAAACATGGAATGATAACCATAACGTGAACCATAAAGTGAAGCATATAACTATGCCATGTGAATGGTATACTACTGCTTTAACGTCATACGCTTGTTTATCAAAGTATAATGTTCTATAAAGCATCATATGATTCTCTATTGACCTGGTTTTTCTACCAGTTAAAGGGTTTTAATCACGTATGACTTTGACTATACTGTTTGTAGACGGAACGATAGGACATATGGACTTTGAAGTTTCTACCTATTGACAAGACTATGAAGCATAAAACTTTGAAGTTTATGCCTACTGGCAGAATTATGAAACACTGAACTTTCAAAACCTCTGACGGTTGAACTTTGAGTTCTCTGCCTATTGGCAGAACAATGAATCTCTGAACTAGAATCTTTGAACTTGAATCCTCTGCCTGCTGGCAGAGTAATGAACATTGAACTTTGAATCATTTGTCTACTGGCAAAACAATGAATATTGAACTTTGAATCCTTTGCCTGCTGGCA
>JACYFF010031954.1:5674136-5693688 GCA_017589665.1 Selenicereus undatus | reverse complement strand
CTGGCAAAACAATGAATATTGAACTTTGAATCCTTTGCCTGCTGGCAAAACAATGAATATAGTCGGCAAAATAATGAATATTGAGCTTTGAATCCTTTACCTCATGGCTGAACTATAAATATTGGACTTTAAAACTTCATGTAAACTTGACGGAGGGTACTGGGTAGGTTACGCGCTACGAATCCAATTGATGCAGTGTAACCCATGCTTATTACTTAATTTCTTTTCAAAAGGCTCCCTCGACTTATCAACTAGTTATCGAACTCATTCGGTTGATCAATCCGATGACTCAGAGTTATTTCGTTACCAATGACTTGTCAATTAAAACAAACGATCGTTAAAGCATTTAGACACGCTTAGAAAACAGGTAAATGAGCATTCATAGCTATATCATCTCTATGCAATTACTATGAACAATGAGTTGATAACTTTATATACTCGATAAGCCATATATAGCCATATATACTTAATAAACCACGTATAAATCAATAAACTTTAGATAATCAATAAACCACATATAAATCGATAAACTTTATATAAATTCAATAAATTTCACATAGTCGATAATCGACATATAATCAATAAACTATATATATATATGCAAACGATAAACTTTATAATCGATAAACTCTATATAATCGATAAGCTATATAATCGATAAACTATATATATAAACGATAAACTTTATAATCGATAAACTCTATACAATCGCTAAACTTCATATAAATCGATAAATCGCTAAAATTTATATAAATCGATAAATCGCTGAACTTTATATAAATCGATAAATCACTAAACCCCATATAAATCGATAAAAACTAAACTTTATATAAATCGCTAAATCATTGAACTTCATATAAAATCGATAAACGCTATATAATCGAACAACACTCGTATAACTGATTATAATTCGATAAACTATATATAATTGAATAAATTTCATATAATTGATAAACTATATATATAGAATCGATGAACCTTTGTTCAGTATGATCAAGCTGTATATATACTAGGCATCGTTCAGTTTACGCTACAGTTTCCTCAAGTCACTAATAGTCAGTTCCAATTCAACCTGAACAACTATAATCGATAAATTTTCATCGAAATTAACAATAAATAGAAGGAAGAGGAAACCCACCTCGAATCCAAGCTAAAGGATCCGTTCTAGAGCTTGATTTTTGTAGTAGGACTCGAACTCCTGAAACTCGAAACCCTAACTCCCGAACACTTGGTTCGCGAGGCTGCCACTGCGGTCATCGGACTCGAGCCACCAGTCCCCCTGCCAAACCGCCGCCGAGGCTCACGGCAATCTCCCCCCCTTGAACTTCCTTCTCCCCTTTCTCGCGTCTGTCTCCTCTTTGTGGCTCGATTTGGATGCCGACCGGCGTGGGGGACGGTCGGGCGCGTGCGCCGGCCGGTCACTAACGGCCCCCCCACCTCCCCTCTCTCTCTACCGGTCTGTGTGTGGGGGGTGACGCTGGGGTTGGGTCTTCGAATCCCCCCCCAGTTCCCCTCTTCGCGAGCCTTCATCCGGAAGAAAGAAGGGGCTCCGGCCCCTTTTAAATTTTTGTTCTGTTTTGTCTCTAATCAGTCACTAATAAAATACCAACCCGCAGTGCCATAAATTCAATTCCCGACCTTCAAATCTTACACCGTAACCATTAATATAATTCTCAGTCGGTTTATTCGCTTTTTGATTATATTAAGGTTTGATTCAATAAATTGCAGGGCTAGTCCCAAGGTTCGCCAGTCCAATTATATTCAAAAACCTACGCAATGTAATGCCCAATATAATCCTCCATAACAATAAAATAGGAAGAATATTCTTTTCAATAAAAACAGCACCTAAGCAGACACGTCAATATTATTTCAATTTCTAACGATATAAAATCCTGGGTGTTACAACACTTCTCCTTTTCACATGACTAAACCATCAGAGTCTTATTTCTCTTATCTTATCTCCAATGGAAGTTACTTTAACTAAGTCCTTGATTACTCTATTCCTAACTCTGTCTATTCTCATATAATCACGCATCTACCTAATCATCCTCATCTCTGCTACCATCAACATTTGAACCTGCGTCTTTTTTAGAAGTCAACATTTCGATCCATAAAGAACAGCCGGTCTAACCACCATACGATAGACTTTGCCTTTCAATCCTAGGGGCACCATCTTATCATACAACACACCTGAGGTATACTTCCATTTTTGTTGGTCCACCTTTATTCGTTGGTTAATATCTTTGTCAATATTCTCATTCTGCTGAATGATCGAGCCTAGATACTTAAACTTATCAACATTATGTGTCGACCTCACATCCAAGGTGACTTATCCCCCCGCATCTACCCTTCCACTGAAACAACAATGAAGGTATTCCGTTTTCAATCTACTTACTCTAAAACTTCTAGATTCCAGTGTATGTCTCAATTGCTCCAACTTGTCATTAACTCTCTGTCTGGTCTCATCAATAAGAACAATGTCATATGCAAATAGCATACACAATGGTAACTCATCTTGAATCCCTCTTGTAAGTTCATCCATAACTAGAGTGAAAAGAAAATGGCTTAAGGCGAAACCCGGATGCAAGCTCATACCAACGAAGAAGTCATTGATGACCCTTCCTGGCGTCCTAACACTCATTCTACTTCCCTCGTACATATTCTTAATAACTTGAATATATAAGGGTGACACTACTTTATTTTCCAAGCATATCCATAACACTCCACGTGGAACTCTATCACATGCTTTTTTTAGGTCAATGGACACCATATGAAAATCCACATTTCTATATCTGTACAGATCCATAAGCCTTCTAAGGAGGTAAATTGCATCTATGGTCGACCTACCTGACATAAAATCAAATTGGTTCTCTGAAATATAAACATCATTCTGCAACCTTCTCTCAATCACCCTTTCCCATAACTTCATATAAAATCTCAACTTGCTTGAAATGATATATAAAATGAAATTTAATATTCTATCTCCATTTTCAAAATTTTATTAATTAAATTAGTTGGTAGTTTTGCAAAAGATAATCTCAACTTGCTTGGATTACTCTAATTTCCATGAATACCTGTTAATTTTTTTTTTGTTTATAAATTAGGTCATAAACAAAAAGTCATGCATAAAGCTCAAATGAGACTTCAACCGAAAACCAATTGACAATTGATTGAGTAACTTACAAGCTTATATACGTACTTAAATCGTTGAATTTTATCAGTGTAGGACAAATTCTACTATCTCACTCCAACAATACTAAACTAGAATATTAAGCCAACAGTATGATTTGCACTAACTGTTGAAATTCTTATAGAATAATTTGAAAACCTAAATTTGGGTTAGTACAACACCCCCCCCCCCCCCAAAAAAAAGAAAAAGGGTGGAGTTTTTAAAGCCTCATTTGATTTAAAAAGAATCAGAAAATGGTCCCACACAAAGAGACGCCAACTCTTAAAAGGCTGGTGGGTGAGGAGTGAGAGAGGAACCTACAGTGAAGAAGGGGCTGCGTTGCAATCAGAACTCTAAATAAAGCGTTTGCAAAACCCCAAAGGCGGGCCAGACAGAGAAGTTGGTAAGCCTACCGGCTGTTTCCTTCACATCACCAATTCATTCTGTTAGGTTTCATTGTTTTACTTGAGTAACAAACAAGAAAAAAAACATGGAAGAAGTGGGTTGGTTTTAGGTGTATTCGTTAAAATTAATTGTTTTAGTAATAGTTAGCTATTTTGCTAGCTATTAGTGGTTTATTAGTGATTAACTGTGTTCCACTAGTGGTAAGCTGTTAACGGTTCCACTAGTGATTTAAAATAAATGTGTTTAATAAATGTAACTATTGAAGTAACAAATTTATGTAAAATGACTAAAAATGGCACAATAAATAAAGGTTTTTAGCAAATGAAAAGAAAAATTTTGCAATTGCAATGCAACCACTATATAGAGGTTTTTAAAAGCTACTTTCATTAGCTTTTGAAAAACACTACATAAACCTCTAACCACTATCTCGTCCACTACTTTACTGAATACTTTTAAGTAGTGGTCCATAATATTTAGACAACTACAAATCACTACCCTCTACTTTAACTTCTATTACCGAACACAACCTTTGTTTAGGCTTTTGTCATTAGTAATTTGAAAATTCAGATAGAAATCTATAAATAGATTAAGCTTATATCATTTGTTTTTAGTTCGTTTATGCATTTGGCAATGGATTTGATATCATTATCTACATCAATGCATCACAATAAAGGAGTAGAGAATTGAAACTCGAGTAGAATTAGCTAACTGTGCGTTATATTGGAGATATTCGTACAGTTGATAAAAAATTTGATATAACTAACTATATTATTCTGTATATGCTCGCACTCTACAAGGTGCATGCATAAATACAATCAACTAACAAAGACAAATCATATGAATTATTATATACTGCCAAATAACAAATAAAGCAACCAACTATATAATACAATTTAGTATTTTTCAACGAGTCATCATCAAAACAAGAAATTGAATAATAAATTCTAATTTATATTGGTAAATTTAAGATCCCATGACTTAACACAAATAAGGGTCTTTTAATCACAAATAATTGGTACTTATCAACATTACACACCTAAAATTAGGCCCATGATAAAAACGAAAACAAACAATTAAAGCATACAAACTAGTGGTCATCATTTATGATCACATTCCAAGAGTCAAAATTGCAAGTCAAGAATTCAACACAACTAAATATAGTCACGTTGCCCGTTAAAATAAGATAAAAATGTGCAATTATATTTAATCAACCTAACACCCAAAAAAAATAACAAAAAAGATCTCAAATTAATAAAGAGACATAAAGACAACTTCATTCAATAACTTTGCTTATTCATGAATTTTATTTTAAAAGATACATATTTGATACCTCCTACATGGGTGGCGAATACTAATAGTTTTTTTTTTTTTTTTTGGGTGGTGCGTATGAGACACAAAACTCAATATATGTGAGATTTAGACATAAGTTATTTGACAATAATTTTTAAAGATTTTACCAAATGGACTAGTTGACACCTACAATTGATGTGAATAGTTGATCCATGATTGCTTTCGCACTCTAAAAAGATGTGGATGCCAAAGTATGCTGCTTTAAAGAAAAATGATGTCGGATTTAGGCCTTATTCTTTTTGTTGGTCAATCCCAATTTATCAATTTTAACAACTTCAATAAAAAAAATATTCACTTTAATTAAGTTGAACTTCAATCAATTTTAACCTATTTTTTATTATTTTAACTAACTTCTAGCAATCATATAAAAAACTGCAACCCACTTTAATCTATTTTTATCAATCTTAACCAACTTTACATATTTTTCAATTCATATTTTTCAACGAAAAGAACAGATTCTTATGATGATGTCGCGAGGCAAGTATATGATGATGGCCCAAGAAAGAGAGTGAAAAAAGGCCCACATACTTGTTTTACCTACAGAAAACAGCAAGCAACAAACAAGGAAGAGAAGTTTTTCCTTTCTTTTTCTTTTCTTTGTTTTTTTTTTTTTGGGGGGGGGGGGGGGCCGGGTTGGTAGGAAGAGTGCTTCACCTAACCCAGGTAGGCACTTTCCATTTCAACGGCAAGGGGGTTGGTGTCTTGGTGAAGTTGAGTCCTGACTTGAATTATGCATGAAACATCATGTTTTAAGCAATATTGTAATGATCTAAACGTATAAATGTTTATGTCCCCAAGATATTCAATTCAATTAAAAAGAATTACATGCTGTTTTTTAATTAATGGAAAAAATGTTTAGAAAATAATTTCTGCACCCTTGTGAAAATTGGAATCATTTTAGCATTATTTAGAAAAGTCATATTGTAATTCTATAAAATTTGCTGCACTTTTTTGAAGGTCTTGTAGCAGATAATAAATTTTAAATTTACTAGCAATAAAGAGAATTACTATGTGACTTACTATAAAAAAAAAAAGAAATGGTCTTTCCAAATTAAGTAGTAGTAACATCGAAAATTTGTCACATATTGAATTATGAAAATACAAATTACTTCCATTTTGTAACTTTATATATAAAAGTTAAAGTTGATTAGCCTTTGTGATCCACTAGCAAACCAGTAAGGGCCTGTTTTTTTCATGGGTAAATTAACGTGGATAAAAGAGCGAAGTGGGTTAAAGTAGATTGAGGTAGGTTGAAGTAAATTGAAGTGGGTTGATTTTTTGTTTTTATGTGATAAATTGAACTTGGTTAAAATAGTGGAAGTGAATTGAAGTATGTTGAAGTGTATTGAATTGAATTGGGTTGAGGTTGATATTTTAGAATTGACCCATGAAAAGAACAGGCCCGACATAGTAACAAATACATGAAAGATATAGGGCAGTTAAAGTTCAATTATATTTGATCATTTTGATTAGACGATAAATACATTTGATGACAAAGAATATATCTAAGACCCTGTTCTTTTGGTTGGTAAATTCCAATTTGAATTTACCAACTTCAATCCACTTTAACCTATTTCACTAATTTCAATAAAAAAAATACTCATTTCAAACAACTTTAATCCACTTCTTACTATTTTAACCAACTTTTTCCTATCATATAAAAAAATTCAATCAATTTTAACAAAAAAATATCTATTTTAACTCACTTCTTCTAATTTCAATCAATTTCATCCATGTTTAACTTATATTTCACAACGAATATTTAATTATTTACAAGAAAGAAAGAGAGAAGGGGGACAAAAAAAAAAGAAGAAGCAGCAAACAACAGTAGCATACCTACCACCCTCTTCTCTCTTAGCCGTGGGCCATTTGGTTGGTGAGCTCTCTTCCCCATTTCTGCCCCTGTTCCAACCCTGAATTGCACAAACACCTCTTGTTTTCTCTCTCCTACCAGAACCCACCACATTTCTGCCTTTTCTCTCTCCAAACATCCCACCACAAGCAGGAAAGAGAGAACAGAAGAGTAATGGCTCAAGCGACAAGCATATCCAGCGGTGTTCAAGGCAGCCCATTTTGCCCCAATTTGCCCAAGACCCATCAACTCAAATCCCGGGGCACCCTGAATTTTCGATCAAAATCGAGACTTTCACCAAATTTTCAGTCTTTGAGGAATGAAAATGTTGCTGGGCAATCACCAGTTTTTAGGGTTCGTGCTTCATTTGCTCCTACAGCTGCTGAGAAACCCTCAACTGCCCCAGAAATTACATTGCAACCCATTAAGAAGATCTCTGGTACTGTCAATTTGCCTGGTTCTAAGTCTTTGTCTAATCGAATTCTCCTACTTGCTGCCCTCTCTGAGGTATATCCCTCATATTTGACTTTCTTCCGCATTTTGGGTTGACTTATTTTGGTTCATTAAGCTTGGAATTCTCTTGTTAGTATGCCTTGACTGATCGAAGTTAGAGTTGAAAGTATGTGGAGCATTGTTGTCCGAAGAATTTAGCTGGGTAACCATTTAATGAATGGTGAATTGGGGTCTTTAGCAACCCAAGTTCCCCCTTTTTTTTTTCCTAAGGAAAAAATTGTGATATGGAAAATTGTGATTTGAAAAAAATTACTGAATCCCTTTGGTGCAATTGGAAGTATTCGAAGCATGGTGCCTTGAAGAGATCAGCAGAAAACTCATTAGTTGTTTTTCCAGTGGATTGGTATCTTATATATCTTTCCGATTGCTCGTTGGAAGTTTCATGATTTGTTGGAATTGAAAGGTATTTTAAGTAACACTAGGCTGTAAATTAGATAGCCTCATCACGTTCTGAAACCAAAGATTCAAGGTATCACAGCCAACGAAACTCATAGTGAATTTGAAGCTGTAGAAGCTTAGTTCATTTATTTCACAGATTAGGCATATTGTTAAGGAAAGGCTTGCTTCAGCTGATCAATTAGCCAAATCAGCAGTTAATTGGGGGGGGGGGGGGCGGATGTGGCCTTGGTCTCCGGGATGTAAAATGTTTTCGTTTTACACAAAGTTTTCTGGTCTCTGTAGGTTTCTCTGTTCTTATGTTTGTTGGCAGGCTTACATGTAGGGTCTGCAGAGGTCCTAGAAGAGAACAGCTGATTGTTAATTTGGTAATTGATAGCATTTGTAACATATTTGCTGTCCAAAGGGGAAAAAGTCCGAGTTCTCGGGTCATTATTTGAGCTTAACTATGCCTTTTGTGTATCAAAGGGTCAGCTGAGATAAGAGGAATGAGTGCTAACACATCTTAAGTGTCAAAGTTTCTTTATTTCAGCAGTTGCTTGAGTTGATTGGTTGTTTCATTCTGTTGCATGATAGTTTTATTCGCGATTTTTGCTATGTTGAGCCTCTTGCATCTTGAACAAAATTTTTGAAGTTTTGCTTTATAGATTGATGGGAAAAAGAATTAGGGCATACAAAGTCTTTTGACATGATTGCATTTTGGCATCTATTGGGAGAGTTTCCATTCTGATACGGGCATGTGACCTGGGAATGGTTGGTTGAATTTGTTGAGGTTGCATTTTGTATTCTAACTATGCTTGAAATGTGCAACATGTCTTCTGAGCTTTCTGCTGTCTCCTTCCCAAATAGTAATCATGTTCACCTAGAACTCTTAACATTCTGCTCCCAATTATGATACAGGGGACTACAGTAGTTGACAACTTGCTATATAGTGATGATATCCGTTACATGCTTGATGCTTTGAGAACACTTGGTCTAAAGGTGGAGGATGATAGTGCAACCAAAAGGGCTGTGGTGGAGGGTTGTGGTGGTATATTTCCTGCTGGTAAAGATACAAGGGGTGAGATTGAACTGTTCCTTGGAAATGCTGGGACGGCCATGCGACCACTGACTGCTGCTGTTACTGTTGCCGGAGGGAATTCTAGGTTTGTATAACTATGCATCTCAAGTCTCAACTTGATATCTTAAAGCGTTATAAGCTAATATTTTATTTATTTATTTATTTTTTATGTATGAGTGATAATCTTTGTAAGCCAAGATACTTATAATATTCTATTGTGCTTTGTCCTCAACTATGATCTTTTTGCAAATTCTTTATGAGACACTCTCATTAATTATCTAGTGAACGACATGTTTAGGCCTAGGTTATAGCCCAAGCAGTTTTTCTTATGTCTTTTTAACTTATTTTATTGTTTTGATGTCTCTGCATAATGTGCATGTAACTTTTGCATTTTGGCAGATTTGCCAATGAGAGATTTCTTTTCTCTTTTGATGATAATAGAAGCATATTGGTTCAAAAAAGAAAGTAACTATATCTGATGGTGAAGAGCCAGAAATATATGGAACATATCAACAAGGACTCTTGCAGACATACCCCCAAAGGGGTTTTGGGACTGTCAAATTCGTATATGCCCAAAAAGTAATGAATATCATCCCTGAACAGCAAAAGTTATGTATTAGTGACTCCAGAAGACCTGGCTTCACTAATATCCCAAGAACAGCCAAAAAAACTGGACTGGAATGGGTGAACATCTTCCACATCCAGTAATTCATATCCTGCCTAGGCCTTTGTTTTTGTTTGTTTGTTTGTGTGTGTGTGTGTGTGTGTGTGTGTTCTTTTTTGTTTTTTTTGGGGGGGGGGGGGTGGTTAGATAGCAAGCTTATGTTTACATTTCAGGTCAGTTTTACATGCTTGCATATATGACAAATGGGCCTGTATACATTTTGCTACTAAATGGATTACTGGGATTTGCTGTATAGTTATCAGGGCCATCCAAATACCTTGGTATGTGTTAGGAAATGTTAGTTCCTGTTTCTCTGAAGCTTAAGGGAAGATCATATTTATCATCACAAGTATTGAGCCAAAATAGATGGTGATAATTTAAAAGATGTCTTCGCCTTTTCTTTCAAGTGGAATCTACAATCTTTCTATGCTTGTTCTTTAGAAATTGATGGATCTTAACTGCTGGTTGATTTCCAGCTATGTACTTGATGGAGTACCAAGAATGAGGGAGCGACCAATTGGGGATCTGGTAGAAGGTTTGAAGCAGCTTGGTGCTGATGTTGACTGTTTTCTTGGCACAAACTGCCCTCCTGTTCGTGTAAATGCTAAAGGAGGCCTCCCTGGTGGCAAAGTAAGATTCTTGTGCCAGCTTTTTGGGTGAAGTGGAACTGGTTTGAAGTCATATCAGTAATAGCTTGTAATTAACCAATGAGGTTTACATGGTTTCCTTTGGAAAACAAATTTTGATGGTTAATTGCATACATTATGTTCTCATCAAAAAAGTTACATACCACTATGTTAGATCTCAGTTTATGGACCAAGCATGGAACTAGAATGATTTGGGCAGCTCACGTTCTGAAGATCATAATCATTTTGATGTCATAAGTAAGCTAAAATAAGTTGAAGATAGCAGCTACCTATTGTGGTAAAGTCCTCCGGCGTGATTTGAGGGACATCCGTTTGAAAACTGTCTTCGTTCATGTTTATCACCCCAATTGAACCAAGACATAAAATGAAATAAAGGAAGTTGCATGCTGATAACAATCAAAAGGTACCAGATGCTTAGGGTACTTGCTCAGATGATCTTATTGAGTTATAATTATCATTAAGACAGCATGGAACTAAGTATAGGTCTTACCATGATTTGCATAGTGATTGATATTCAAGCTCAGTTTAGTTTGTGATAACATCCACTTTTTCCATTGTATTGATGTCTTTTTACGTAACATATCTGCAGGTGAAGCTCTCCGGATCAGTTAGTAGCCAATATCTGACCGCTCTGCTTATGGCTTGTCCTTTAGCTCTTGGAGATGTGGAGGTTGAAATCGTTGACAAACTGATTTCCGTTCCTTACGTGGAGATGACAATGAAATTAATGGAACGTTTTGGAGTTACTATAGAGCATAGTAGTAGCTGGGACAGGTTCTTGATTCGAGGTGGTCAGAAGTACAAGTGAGTCTTCTATTTTTCTATTATGCAGTTATGCCCCTTTCTCTATAACATGCAGTTTACTGAGTATGAAACTTCATCAGGTCTCCTGGAAAAGCATTTGTTGAGGGGGATGCTTCAAGTGCTAGCTACTTTCTAGCTGGGGCTGCAGTCACTGGTGGGACTGTCACTGTTGAGGGTTGTGGTACAAGCAGTTTACAGGTACAAAAACTGGGTAGTATTCGTTTTTTGATAAGGAACTGTGCAGTATTTCTTATCTTCCACTAAGGCTTCATGAAGCATCTACATTATGATCTTTATCCTGAAGAATGGATTCGGACACCAGACTAACCTTATGGGAGATAAGCTTGAGTTCCCTTGTTGGCCCAAGTTAAAAGATTCATACATGTTGAAGCATTGAGTACCCAACATTGATGTTGCTGTTGAAGTCAATGTTCTATTCTGAAAATTGTGTGTTTTAGCCTAAAGTAAATGTCCAATGGGCTATATCCATGTTGGAGTGTGAACTGTATGTGTCTTATTGCAGTTACTTAAGTGAAAGAAGAGTTCCAGTGACGGTGTAGCATTGATTTTAGCAAACACTGCTGATTTGTGGAGAATACCTTTTGTCAATGACTGTGGCTTAGAGTTGCATGGAAACTTGATCTGGACAATGTCTTTAGGAGTACCCCATGATCTGTGTAGCATAGTGTATGGCTCCCCTCTACCTCTGTGCCCCTTAGGTGGGAGCTTGATGACTTTTATAGGATGTCATCCCACTATGGTTTGTCTGATACTCTGATATAATATGAACAAGTTAGAATGGCCAAACAATGCATATACAGATTCTGCTTTTATGATGGAACTGTCTTTTCCTTTGAACCAAGTCTTACCAGTCCAGTGGTTAATTTTCTCCAGGGTGATGTAAAATTTGCTGAGGTCCTTGAGAAGATGGGTTGCAAGGTTAGCTGGACAGAGAACAGTGTCACTGTCACTGGACCACCCAGGGATGCATCTGGCAGGAAGCACTTGCGTGCCATTGATGTCAACATGAACAAAATGCCAGACGTTGCAATGACCCTTGCTGTTGTTGCCCTTTATGCTGATGGCCCCACCGCTATCAGAGATGGTATGCGTTCCCCAACTCTCTGTTATGAACCCTAGATCCATGTTCTTACATGTTTGGGTATTTTAGTTTTTTGTTTACATTTGTACTAGGCACCTGATAATAATACCTCGGATTCTGATGAAGCGTTCAAAAAAAGTTATGAGCCCGAGCGTTGAACTTGCTCATTTTAGTGTCAAATGTGCAACATGGGTACTTGACGTGAAACAAATAATCAAAGAAACATAGCTTTATTGTGAGATTTAAGTTGTCAATGGCACATTGGCAACTAGATTGCTTTGTTGTTGAAAGTGCAAACAGTGTCCAATTGTTTGTTGTCTGTTCTGATGGTGGTAGATCATTCCCTGCTTATCGATTGGCTTCACTGGGGGTTGTGATTTTTGTTGCTCCTGAGAGCGTCTGCTTGTACAAATCAGGAGTCAGGGACCACTTGTGTTGCATTGTGTTGCTCAGCACCAAATTTAAACCAGATAACTGCCCTAGAGATTCAGATTTCTGATTTTGTCATTTTCTTAAATATTTTGTTTAGGCTCACCTTAAAAAGTAGTCAGATGTAAGTAAAGTAAGCAGGGTTGTCTCTCAAGAATAACTTGTGTGACATAGTGATGAGAATTAGGTTTGACTGTTAGGCTTTGTTCTTTTCATACAGGCCTCCCTTTTCTTCTTGTTTGATGTACGGAAAAATTACATCCCTCTGTTCAATAAAACTTGAATAAAAGTTTTTTGCAAGTTTCATAGGCTAGAGGAGTAATTGGAATATGAATTTTTAATAATTCCTGACAAATGAGGTTGTGTAACATTTAGAATCTAAAATTTGGATGATTCTGAATGAATATGTGCCTCCAAGATATAGAAAATCCTGGATTGTGTATGAATTATGTGGAAGGGACGGGGCCTCTTGTCTGCCCCAAAATAATGCACCAGAAATTAATTATGGCTTTGATTGTCGAACAGTGGCTAGCTGGAGAGTAAAGGAAACAGAGCGGATGATAGCCATTTGCACAGAACTCAGAAAGGTGAGCCCTCTTATGACCTTGTTCATTCATGTTGATTCCTCACCTTTTTCAGATACTGCACTTTCACACTATCATGTACTCTCTTCATTTATTTTTATGTTCCTTTTTTTTTGTTTTTTTTTGGGGGGGGGGGGGTGCACGGAGTGATGTAGAATCTGACAATTGTGCATGGCTTTGGGAAATTTTCCAGCTGGGTGCTACTGTTGAAGAAGGACCTGATTATTGCTTTATAACCCCACCTGAGAAACTGAATGTGACTGCCATTGACACATACGATGATCACCGGATGGCGATGGCGTTCTCCCTTGCAGCCTGTGCTGATGTGCCCGTCACCATCAAGGATCCAGGTTGTACCCGAAAGACCTTCCCAGACTACTTCGAGGTGTTGCAGAGGTTTGCCAAGCATTGAGAATTGCCGTCCTTCAGATAAACCAGGGGGGGTCTGATTGATTACAAGAGGTTACCAGAGGTTGAAAATGTTTTGTTCTTGAACCATCATTCTTATTCTTTGTATTACTTTGTAAGACTTTAACTTAATCATGTATTAGTAATGGTCCTGTATCAGTTAATCACAAAATAATAAGAAGTTTTGGAAACAGAACTTTAATAATGTGAGTTGGAGAGCGTGTAAGCTAATTTTTGAGGGTAACTTGCGACTCGGAAGATTATCTTGAATGTGAACGTTTTGCCATGAGATGCACGCGACATAAAGGAAAAATAGTTTGGACAAAGACGGAAGAGAGCTAATAGCCAATAGGCTCTGTCTCCTCGTTTTTTCCGCGATAGAAATGAAAGTTAGTTCAACATGATACGGTCTCATGCAGGAATTACTGGATTAATGCTTCAAGGACGTAGTTTGCTAGATGAATTTGACTATTTGTGCTTATTTCCATGAGTTTCAAGGAGGGAACTGTTTACTTCCATTTTCGGGTCTCTATGACGTTTGTACTTTGTCAATTTGAGTCCTGTCCTATAGTCCTGTACAGCACTTCTGCTATGTACTTGGTCCTTTTGGGGGGGGGGGGTGAATTAAAAGTTACAACAAAAAAACATAAATATTTAAATGAGACTGTCTCACGTAAGAATTATTAGTGATTTTTTCATATGTAAGATCCATGATCAAATATTGGTGGCTATATAATACATTAGTTGATGTGACTACTTATATGGATGAAATAACTTTGGCAAATATGTGGCTATATGGATGAAATAACTTTGGCAAATTTTGGATATTTATTCCTCTTTAGGGCCCAAAAAAATCACTAAGGTCGATGAATTACTTGTTTTAATTTGCACCACCTGCACCCTCTCATAGTAGAAGCACGTAAGGTCCAATAACGATGTTTAATAATAAAAATTTGCAACAACTATATAATATGATATTTGTGATTGATCATTAAATTCAAGAGGAATGGCTATAAATTTTCTACATTTGGATCCCTAAATTCCAAAACAAACGTTTGGTTCAAAAAAATATACATTGAATTAAAAAATATATATTAAGCCTAGATTTTTTCCTACTTTTTAGGAAAATTATCATCTCGAAATAACCTAAAATCCTCTAAGATTTGCTAATTCCCCATTAATTCCTTTGAAAACTAAAATTTCCCCTTCTCTCATTCCCATAGAGTAAATTAAGACCACCCTTTTGATAAATAAATAAAAAAAGAACATCCTCACCCTTTTTTTTGGGGACCTCAAAATCACAAGAGATATAAACCAGAAAAAGCCTAATTTGAAGGCATTACAACCAATCAAATTAAACCCAGCTGGATAAACCAGAATTATATGCATTCAATCATTCTGTTTGTTTCTCATTTAACCACAAAGTATAATTTAGACCTGGGTGGTGTTAATTTTAGCAAATCAAAGCATTTAATGTAACTCCCTCTGTATTTAAAACTTAATTAATTCATCAAAAAGTGGAAACCAAAACAAAACCAACATACAAAAGCAAAAAAAATCACAATTTTTCAATTTTTTGTTTTTAAGTCAACAGCCATCTCATTTTTTGGTTTTTACTACCCTTTGACTCTTATTTTGATTTTATGGTTCTCCTTGTTTTTTTCCTCAATTTTTTCAAAAAATTCCCCATATCTCTCCTCCATAATTAAAACTCCATCTCTCTCTTCCCCCCCTAAACAGTCAACAGCCTCTACAAGAAACCAGAAGATTCACCCACCAGGCCACCACTATCCTCCCCTTTTCCTCTCATTCTTTGGGTCTTCCCGTGTCTAGTTGTCTTCAACTCCATTTCTACTCAGTAACAGGGGGAAAACAAAAGGAGGGAGAGGGAGGGAGAAATAATAAAGAAAGAAGCAGAAACAAAAGAACTCAGAACCATTAAAATAAAGGACAGAAAGAACAAGAGACAAGAAAGTTTCGATTTTTCCTCCAAAATCTCACATTTTGAGTAAAACCCATATACCAAAACTCAATTCCAAGCAAAACCCAGAAAAATTGCTGCCTGCATTAGCAGATTAGGTTTCTGTGTTGGGGAGGAGTAAATCATAGAGAAAGAGGAAGATTGATTGATTGATTCATTAATTTTGAATCAGTCCCATTTTCGGATGAAGCAAATGCCTCATCTAGATAGCACCCCATCAACCCCAGGAAAGTTCAAGATGGACAAATCTCCTTTCATTCATCATCGTCTTCGATGGCATTCATCCCCTTGTGCCAAGCTCACATTTTGGTCCTTGGTTTTGTTGGGTATCATTTTGATGTTCTTCTTTCATTCTTCTCAATCCAATTCCAATTCTTCTCCCATTTCCTCCTCTTTTTCCGATTACACTACCTTCTCTTGGGGTGGACCCAAATGGGAGAAACGGGTCCGGAGCTCCGCCAAGGTCCGGGCCCCAAATGGGATATCGGTCTTGGTTACCGGGGCAGCCGGTTTTGTGGGTACCCATGTCTCAGCTGCCCTTAAAAAAAGGGGAGATGGTGTTCTTGGGTTGGATAATTTCAATGACTATTATGACCCTTCATTGAAGAGGGCAAGGCAAGCTTTGTTGGAGAGAAGTGGTGTGTTCATTGTTGAAGGAGATATCAATGATGAAGCCCTTTTGAAGAAGCTATTTGAGGTGGTGCCATTTACCCATGTTATGCATTTGGCTGCTCAAGCTGGGGTTAGGTATGCTATGCAAAACCCTGCATCTTACGTTCATAGTAATATTGCTGGATTTGTTAGTTTGCTTGAAGTTTGTAAATCCGCAAAACCTCAACCTGCAATTGTTTGGGCATCATCTAGTTCTGTTTATGGTTTGAATACTAAGGTACCCTTCTCTGAGAAGGATAGGACTGATCAACCTGCTAGTTTATATGCTGCTACTAAGAAAGCTGGGGAAGAAATTGCACATACTTATAACCATATTTATGGACTTTCCTTAACTGGTTTGAGGTTCTTTACTGTGTATGGACCTTGGGGTAGGCCAGATATGGCATACTTTTTTTTTACTAGGGATATATTGAAACGCAAATCGATCCCGATCTTCGAGGCCCCCAATCATGGGACTGTTGCCCGCGATTTCACGTACATTGATGACATTGTGAAGGGGTGTTTGGGGGCATTGGATACTGCTGAGAAAAGTACTGGTAGTGGGGGTAAGAAAACCGGCCCTGCTCAATTGAGGGTGTTCAATTTGGGGAACACCTCGCCTGTGCCTGTTTCTGATCTTGTTTCCATATTGGAGAAGCTCTTGAAAGTGAAGGCAAAGAGGACGGTGATGAAATTGCCTAGGAATGGTGATGTGCAATTCACACATGCCAACATCAGTCTTGCTCAGAGAGAGCTTGGGTATAGGCCCACGACTGATCTTCAGACAGGGTTGAAGAAATTTGTCAGATGGTACGTAACTTACTACAAGAATGGCAAGAAAAGCGCAGAATGATGTGAATTTTGGTTCCACTATAGGATTCGCCAAATTCTTGTTCATTGATTCGTGTAATTGTTTTGCCCTTTATCTGCACATTGTCCCCGGCATCTCCTATTTTATGTATCTGGATGATGCCTCATAATGAGAATGCTTCCCTTCCCATGGTGGAGAAGTTTAGGATTACAGGGCGTCATTTGGGCGTTCTAAGCTGTACAAGATCCATCGATTTTTCCCTTGTCATTTTTACCACTGTTTCTTGAGATTGTAATTTGTCGTAGTTTTAGCAATGTAGAAGTCATTATTGATAGAGCATATGCCAATTGTTAGACATGTATTGTTGCAATGCAGTTTGAATAAAACTAGGGAACAATATCTAAATTTTTGGGGACTTCCAATTCAATTTCTGAAATAGTGTCATTTCAATTGTTGTTAAAAATATGATTAAGTGATGTTTGGCTCTAAATGATATGATTCGTTAATCTTCAATTATGCTGCCCTCTCGGGAATTCAGCAAACTCTTGATTTGCGTCACATGTTTCAAAAAACTTGATTTGGCTTGATGTTGCAATGCCATCTTACTTGCAGTTAAGCTTTCAGCGTTCTTATCGCTCAAGTAAAAGGTGACTCAAAAGCAAAAACGTAAAAATACCATGGTCTGGTCAAGAAAATCTTCTTGTTTCTATTTATGGCTGTGTTAGCCATGCCATCTTGATTCCTTTTCCTGAGATATTTTTCCTCTTAGTGTAAGCGGTAGAATATGTGAGGCTTCTTGGGTTGAGACACACCAATGACACCATGTTGGTTGTCAGAATGACACCATTCATGTAAGGCTGCTACATCTAACCCCCCACCTCCTCCACACCTCGCCTGGTGGCGCCAATTTTGGGATACTGGATTGTTATCACAACCAGAGGAGCAATTGACATCCCATAGGATTGTTTGGACTTTTTAAGTTTTAAGGGATACTACCATTTAGGTACTGAATAAAAACCGTGACATCACAGTGTGAATTCCACTGAAGCAGCACTTAGGAGATGCACACGCAAGTACCCTTACCCTTGGAAAACAGTATCTATTGCTAAAAGACCTTCAAGAACATTTCAAGATGCTGTTATTAGCACTAAATCCTGCTGCAATTTTGGGTAAAAAGGAAGTTGCAGGGATATATTACGCATTTCTAGCTGATAGACTTTTTCTGAGATTAAGTGTCCTTTGACGTCACATTTGGAACTAGAATCAAAGCTTCGAATTTGATGGCATTTTATTGTATTGTGAATGCATGCACTCCAATCACTGATACTGGGTCCTGTGTTAGATCCAGCTGTGTAACACATACTGTGATACGCTTATCCTCCAAATATGCAAAATTGAGTGCTTGGTTGTGTGGCTTTGTGCCTGTTTCCGATATGAGGATACGTTGCACCACAAATGTAGTTTTCCCCCACGTTGTGTTCTCAGCAAGGTCGATTCATTAGATGTCTATATCTTCTTGTGGTTGCATGCACTTGCAACTGTACAAGTTATGTGAGAATGACTTCTGATTATTCCAACGAACAATGAAAGTTCATCATTCTTGATTTTGACTGTATAACTTTCCCAATAACATTTCCTGTGTTTGGTGCGTACATATCTATCAGAAGCTGTCTGTTTTGCTTTCTTTCTTCTTTGTATATCTACTATGTATTTTCTTCATATCGCGCTTGATGTTTGCCTTCACTGTGTGAGTAGTAGTTGATCACCTTTTTTTAAAAAAAAACTGTGAAACTTATGCCTTCCAGGCGCAGATTTAATATCTCGTCTTCTATGGCATTTGGAGACATTGTCAATGAGCGTGACAAACACGTTGTTAGGTCATAGTACTGGTTCAAAACGAGAAGTATGCATTGGTTGGTCTCCTTTCAGATCTGTGGTGCATTTTGTGTTGGATGAGCATCCAATTAATGTACTTGCATTGTACCTCTCATCAGCAATCACCCATTCACAGCATTGAGACATTTGAACGAGCATTCTCTTAAATCATTTGCCAAGTACATATGTTAGGGCATTCCCAGCAGCATGAGTTTCAGTTTTTGAAACTCAGGCCTGCCACATTAACAAGAGTTCCATAATTGTGGAGCTTGCATTCCATTTAGCTTCCCGACCAATGGAACTCATTCCAGAATAATAAATTAAATATTTGATATGAAGGTATTTATATACATAATTTTCCAGCCAACAAAAAAATTAAAACACAAAAAATGGCTCGCAGAACAGAACGCCCCCAAGTTTCGTCCCCTATTTTGTTCCACGCATGGCACTGGGTGGGAAGGCCACGTGTCTTGTCCATGGCCCGCAAGACATGGGCTGCGAAAGCCCTTTGTACATTGGTTGGCCGCCAAATTTGCAAATGCATCATCAATTACAATAATAACCAGACTAATTTCCTATAACATCGTATCATATGTACTTTCATACACCCTTTTTATGGGTTGTGTTTACACTTGCATTTCATATATACACTAGAGAAGGTATCTCGTCATCAATAGGGATACTTGACTGCTTACATTTGGATTTCCAAACCGTGTTGTATTCTATGCATTAGAGAAGGTACATAGCAGGTTTGGGTTGGACTAAAAGGTTGGTTCAGTCACCCTAACTCAAGCATTGGACGTCTAATTTGGTCTTCTTTAATTCTCTTTTAAACCATGAGTTGGACCATA
>JACYFF010031954.1:5627079-5674126 GCA_017589665.1 Selenicereus undatus | reverse complement strand
ATTCAGCAATTGGTCCTCCTCCCAGCAATTAAAGAGAGAGAACTTGGAAGTGAAAAGAGGCAGCAGCAGCCAGCAAGCTAACGTCTTCAGTTGGCTTATGCTGATCAATTCCTTTTAGCTGGAGTCATAAAACCTGTTCGCAAATAAGCAATAGGGAAAAAATAAATTGGCTAAATGTTGAGAATTGTTGAACTTGATTTATAATACAGTTGAACAATAATTCAATATGATTACATCAAAAACAAATACAGAAAGGTTGAAATTTCGACAGTAAATAATATTGGCAAATGTATAAACTACTCTTAACTGCTCTTAAAAATAATTAACCGAAATAAGAAAATTAGTGCACATACATAGAGATAAGAACAAAATCTGAATTACTCCCTAGGCCCTGTTCTTTTCATTGATAAATTCCAATTAACCGATTTCAACCCACTTCACGAACTTCAATAAAAAAAGATATCAACTTCAACCCACTATCTTAACCAACTTCTACCCATCATATAAAAAATATACGAACTTCAACTCATTTCAACCAACTTCACATATTTCTCAACCCCTATTTTCCAACGAAAAGAATAGGCTCTAAATGTTGATTGCAAGATAATCACAAAATGAGTGATTTAGTAAGACTTATCCAACCTTCTATTGAGAACATATGTTCTTGTTTTGTATGGTGGCAATCATTTGATATGTTTTGCTTTCTTGCTTTGGTGTGGCTTCTTATGGATGGACATCATTTGTTGTGGGTGGTCTACTCTTTGCTTTTGAGTTCACTAATTCTTGTAAAGGACTATATTATGATAACTTATTATGAGATCGGGTGATGAGATACGCAATGCAAATTTGAAGAGTTGGTTGTGATTTGATGCGACTATTATGTCTCGTGATAATATTTCGTGAGACCGTCTTATCCGATACCAACTGTTTTGAGTTCAGGTGGTTTTGGATGGTTCTTGTTAGACTAGATTTCTTTCATTACGGGTATGTTATTCATTGGGCCTAGGGTTCATCCATACCAAATCCTTCATGGACTACATATTGGGCCCTAAGCCCCTTCTCCAACCCCCTCCACCCAAAAAAAAAAGAAAAAAGAAATGAAGATTGAGAAGACCGAAGAGCGTAGTAAGGATAAACGGCGTCGTATTTATTTAGGGTTTTCGGTTCTAACTCGAGATAAATAATCCCATTTTTCGTGACCTAGCGATGCTCCAGAAGAGAGAGTGAGAGAGAGATAGAGAGACCAGCCGTCTCCCAGACCCAGCTAGCCAGCAAACCCAGAACGAGCTGCAACAATGGTATTCTCGCTCATCCTCCTCTACCTATCTTCTTCTGTGTCTTCTTATGTAATTTGCGATCTAATTTAGGGTGTTGTTGGGTTTGAATGAATTGTGAATAGTCGTTGGTGGCGAATGAAGAATTTCAGCACATTCTGCGTCTTCTCAACACCAACGTCGATGGGAAACAGAAGATCATGTTTGCCATGACTTCCATCAAGGGTATTGGTCGACGTTACGCCAACATCTGCTGCAAGAAGGCCGATATTGATATGAACAAAAGGTATAAGTAAAACCCTTGTTTGTTTTTATCTAATTTTCTTTCAAATTGATTGATGTTGTGTTATTCTTTCGCAATGGGTTTCCTGGTTCGAATCGTATTCTTTTTTTTTTGTTGTTGAAAATGGCAAAGGAAGTAGCTTTAAAACAAGGGTTCTGAATTAGGGTTTTAGGCTACCGGTAAAGTATCGTGATTTTGGTTAATGTATTGACTTTGTGGAGTTCTGGGAACTCGATGTTTCATCCTGTTTGTTGGTTACTATCTTGTTTTGATGGTACTTTAAAACTATATCTTTAGGAAAATGTGTTGGGTAATCATGATGTAACTTACCCAGCTTGGAATCTTAGTGTTTGTTAGACTTGTTTATATGGGTGTTTGTTTTGTAGATTGTTGCGTTTGGCAGGCCTCTTCTGTGTTTGTTTAGTTTTGTATATTTATCTCTCCTGTCAAGGTAGTGTTGTCCTGGGTTTTGGATTTTCTGGTATTTGGAGAAAAACATGTCTGATTTTGTCTTCGTTTAAGATAGGATTTTGTATAAGTTTAATTTTGGGGACTGTAGTACAGTTTAGTTTGGGCGACCAATTATTTATCATAGAAGGTTTTGCAGATTGATTGTCATGGGAGAGCAGGGTTTTGCTGATTGTTACTTTAGAACATGATAGCATGATAGAAATCAATGCTTGACCCCTTGATTAGAATTGTCTGCAAAATCAGTGATTGGCTTCTCAATTGAAATTTAGTTTCATGACATTTAATTTGTTTCTCTTAATTGTTTCGGTGGTTATGCATTCGAATTTCTGTTGTGAACATGTCCATTGTCTTGTTTTCTGGTTTCGCTGGCTTGTCGAGTATTAAATTTCGGCATTTTCTGAACTTGGTTGTTTACCTTGATTAGGATCCTTGACAGCGCGATAATACAGTTAATACTAGTATCAACAGCTTGATGAGTTCTCTTTTATGTAAATCTTGTTTGAAGTTGTTTTTGCTGGCATTTTTGCACTGTTGCCTTTGTTATCTGTAATCATCTGGTTTGAATTGTCTGTAGGGCTGGTGAGCTCTCTGCAGCAGAGCTTGACAATCTGATGACTGTCGTAGCTAACCCTAGGCAATTCAAGATCCCCGACTGGTTCCTCAACAGACAGAAGGATTACAAGGATGGCAGATACAGTCAGGTTGTTTCAAATGCCCTTGACATGAAGCTGAGAGATGACCTTGAGCGTCTCAAGAAGATCAGGTTTGTCCCGAGTTTTGCTTTGGTCGTACAGCTCCTGTTTGTTACTTACCTAAGATTAAGCACTAGTCAAGGGGTGCACTTCAGTCGATTGTTGTATGAGCTTCATACAGAAGATATCAAATTTATCGCTGATGGGTAATCACTTGCCGAGTGTGGGTGGACTTATAACATCTAGTCATGAAAAGAAAGCCTCTTTTACTTGATTATCAGCTAATATGAATATGATTCTCCTTGTTTTTGACAGAAACCACCGTGGTCTCCGACACTACTGGGGTCTGAGAGTGCGTGGACAGCACACCAAGACTACTGGACGCAGGGGTAAGACTGTTGGTGTCTCAAAGAAGCGTTGAAGACATGAATGTCTGCCTTTTTGGATCCTTTCATCACAAGTTACTGTGTTTTATGTTTACCTGGGTTGAAACTTAGTATGATAAAAGGACTACCGTTCTGGCCATTTTATGTGGTTGATGTTATTTTTGTAGATCATAGATTACAACTCTTGTTCTTATGTTGAGAGAGGTTATTTGGCTGTGGTATTAATTCCTTGTTTCCCCTCTTGGTCTTCTGCTATTGTTGTAACACCAATTGCAATGTTGGTTATGCATTGTTTAGTCAGTTATGTGCTAGCCAATGGTGGTAATGGATTGAGCATGGTTCGAGCTTGGAAGCCTGAAGTGGCTTTTTAACTATTCAGTTAATAGTCAAACATTAGTGTTTGGAATCCGTGGTTTGGTAAGTATTCAATTGCCCTTGAAACTTATCATGGCAGATGAGGCTTGGTTCATGAGACTGTTTAGTATTAGATGGAACAAACTCCGGGGTTGTCATGGGTAGCTAATTGGTGTATTATATCTAAATAGGTGAAAGTGAAATTTAAAATGGGTGTTTGTTATGGAAATTTAGAAAAGAGATTGACAGAATAGAATGGAACATGTTTGAGTCTTTAAATGAGTAAAATATGTTGTTCTAGGCTACGCAATGATGTCTGTTTAGATTATGACATGAATCACATGATAGTCTCGGTATGACATTGAAAAAGCGTATCTAGACTGTCAAGACGCATTGAAACGATTGGCAATGGTGTATACGTTTCAAACATATTGAGCTATGCATGAGTAGTACCTAAAACAAAAATTGGGGGGCAGGGGGGGAGGGTGGAGACGGGGTGAAATTGAGATCTAATGTAACTAGAACCTCAGCCACCAAACAAAACCCTCATTTGATCCATTCTTCGTAATGTCATTCTTAATGGCATCACATGATCTGTCCTCAGCAGCGCCTTTGACAAGTACATTCTACACTAACAATTGAAGTATTCGCAACCCACCCTCTGGAATTTAATGCCTCAAAATAGTTGCTAGTGACTTTGATTATGTGAGCTATAACTCCTCTTCGAGTGCTTCCAACTCTAGTTAGTGAATCCAATGAAAAAAGTATCGCCAGATACTAGTTGTGCAATTTCTTCTGCATTTTGTTCATTAGTTGTAAAGCATTACTGATAGTCACAAACTAAGATGCACTCAACAACAATATCTTCAGGTGCAGCCCAACTTGACCTGACAATCATATTATCTTTTGGGGAACTCAAAGCCCTGATACACTGATATTCATGCCGTCGAAAGTTATTCTTTCTATTTTTTAAATACCTCGCTCAACATGGAACTCAACAATTTTCACCAGTTAGATAAACTAATGATTTAGATAACTAACGGTCTGGTGTCCAAAAACCCACGGATAAATAGCGGATTAGAAGACATACCATCTTCCTAATTGCGTTGCATTCATCTTTGCCTGCAACCTGGTATTGGTCCTATTGGACATGTTTTACCCACGCCTCATCATCTAGCTTTTATAACCATGGAAGAATCGCAGAGATCTTAGCTTACTCTTCACTATCTTCTGACTTACTTTCCTCTTCGCTCTCCTCAAAGTTCAGTCGATTAAGGTTCCTTTCCAGTGGTGGAAGCCCATGGTCAGAATCGCAGGAATTGGCATCTTCATCAGTCAATGCTCCATCCTTGCGTTCTTCATTTTGTAGGGCTTTGGAGGCCTGAGAGCTTTGTTGCTGGGATAACCAGGAATTCTGAACGGAAATTATTTCAGCACTATCTTTGCATTGAGAATAAGCCTTAAGGAGCTCCTGGTTAAGTGAGAAGAATGCATGCCCCCACTTGAACTTGCCGAGCAACCGATTTGCTGTTTCTTCTTCACCACAAATAAACAAAGCAGCAGACAAAGCTTCCACACAAGATAGCTCCCATGGCCTACCATAGTTCACTGGATTTGCGGCTACTAGCCAAGGTAGTAACCGAGGAGCACCACATCTGAGTTTCACAAAGGGCACATCACTCAGCCGGGCCCAAGAGCAGTCCACAACGGCCAACCCACGCTGCTTTATAAGTGGGTAGTCCTCTCTTGAGACACAATCAGTCCCAACAGGGCTTAGGACAATTCCCCCAAACCCAGCAGTCACACGTAGCTCTTTTAGCAGGTTAAACCGAGCCAGTTTCCTTCCTGTACACCTTTTTGCATCGCACTGTCCAAAGTCCCACATTGCGAGCTGAATCTTTGCAGTTGCTTGTTCACTCTCTTCATCAGTTGGAAATCTGGAAGGGAGAGAAATTCCTTCCGCAGAGGGGTCATGGCTGGAGCTAGGTTGGCCTTGGTGGGAACGGTGGTTTCTTCGCTGCCTGGGTCTATTGTAGCCCATGGTGAATGGCAGCAAGAAAAGGTGAACGACAAATTTTTTATATTATCCCTCACCCTGCAAAAGAGCTGTGTATTATAACTCCTCATTCATGCAATAATTAGCGTAAAAGTACAGAAGCAAAGAGGGGTCGTGGATTGGTTTTCAGCCTCAAAATGGGTTGACAATGACAGCAAATATGGTGTATAGCATTATGCCATGCTTAACGGGTATGATGAGGTAGTTTATGCGAGTCCATGACATTGTGGCTCCAGTTGGGGCCAGACGCTAAAATGCAAAGATGCCAAAAAAGAAATGACATGGCACACACCTAAAATTTCCAGTAAATGCTCTTGCCAGGTGAAGGATATATCAAACCTACACTACTCCACCGCCCCCCCCCCCCCCCCTCAAAGTTGTTCTTTATATCTTAAACTCTCACAATTTACAAGTTGTTTTGGGATCCAAGGAGGAAGGGGATGCCAAATGCCAACCAGCAACAGTTGATAAAGGCCAAGAGTGGAAGTTTATGGGAATTTAGGATTTGTCTAACCGTTTGTAAAGAGAGTGAGGAAGGTCAACAAAACTATTTACTCCCCTCAACCTTGTTAGGCAAATCTTCCTGAGAGGGTAAACAAGAGCAATGATAAATATCCTTTTTTTCTCACTCCTCTTTCTTCCTGGCCCCCAAAATCATCTCAGTTAATTATGACAATGAATTCCCAATTATAAACATCATTTCGATAGAACGTGTCATCTCAAGGGATAAACGCCAATGAATAACCTTCCATCCTTTACCTTCATGTGTTGCCTACAATGAAAGTAAACACCATCTTGAAACATGGACAGGATGTTCGTTCTCAGTTACCCTTGAAGAGTCTCTTGTAACAGCCCTCCTGCCACCATGGGCAAGGCAACTTGCCTACATCAAGATCCCCATAGACCGTACTTCATGGGATCCACACAGGCTGGTGGTAGTGTCACACACTTAACTCTCCTTTTCCTCACTATTATTGATTGAATGACTCATCTATGGCCTCATAAACTCCTTGACAAACCGTCGATTGAACACATTCAAGAGTTGTCAAACCCCCACACGGGCACCAGACATTTTCCATCATAAGAGTTCAAATCCAACCTTCAAAATTCAACCATACTCATCACTCTTTCAAGTACCGAAGACAAATCCATGAAAAGGATAACACAATAATCCATCAGAACATAAATTTTACTCCTTGATATGAAAACCCATTTGACAGGCACACATCAAAATTCAAACACTCAGATTAAGAATCACAGTGTTAATTCAAGAAGCCAGAGAAGGGGCAATAATTTAGCCTGTTGATAATTATCATGGCTAAAAAAGAATTGCCTCCCCCCCCCCCCCCCCCAAAAAAAAGGAGAAAGCTTTCACCCTAAAATCGTCACAGGCAAAACCCCAAGACTTCAAGATTAGATATTGAAAACAACACTAATAACAATCATGAAACAAGAAGCCCAGAAGGAATAGCAGGAAACCAATAGCTAACTTTTTTTCCATGATTCCATCTCCTACAAGAAATTCAAAAAAAAATAAAATGAATTTCACAGATACATCATACATAGTAACACAGATCATGGTATCATGGATAAAGGGCAAATGCTTACTTGAGATGAGCTGTTGAGACAAGCCGATAACGTCATAGGTTAGAGTCGATGAGAAAGAGCAAAGTCAGGCCTTGGCGAAGGAATTTCAGAGAAGGATGGGAAAAACTGAAAACCCAGGACTTCTACTGCTCCTGTTTTTTTTTTTTTTTTTTTTTTGGGGGGGGGGGGGGCATAGCTGCAAAAAAATTAAAATTAAGTTGAAAAAAAAATATCACAATAGAAAAATTTTTACATTATACATTGATAATAATGACTTTATATATTGAGAGACTGGAGCTAAAATTAAAGTAATATGAGAACCAGTTATGTTAGTAAAGAGTGGCTTTCATATGTTATAAAATAGTCAAAATAATACTAAGATATTAATTTATATTTATGAAGTTAAATGTTAACATAAACAGAATCCATTTTTAAAAAATGTATACAATAGTGAGACAATATAGTATTTTATTTTTAATTAATGGCAAACTAGACAATATAGTATTTTATTTATATTAAAGTAAATGAGACTGACAAGTCCAAGAGGAGTGGGGTAAATGGTCATAATCCAAAGAAACCAAGTGCAAAGGCCTGCCAAGTAGAATTACCTCTCTTGCAAGGGGAATTCCTCCTCCCAGCCCCAAATGTGAATGTGGGACATCCTAAGTAATGTTTATATATCACTTGAGTTAGCGTTCATTGGTGAGATTGTATAGTATTAATTTGGCTTATTCTTTAAGTAACTTTATGTACACTGGTAGTTGTGTGTATTTAGCTGATAGACATTAATTAGGTTTATGGAGTGACTAATGCCATTGCTATGAATAGCCCGATGGTTAACTGACATTCAGACAATATTACCTGCCAACTTAGGCAACAGTGTCACCTAATACCTTACCATAAGTATGATGTAGTACAACTAGTTCAACCATTCAGAATCGCATACAAAACTCAAATTCATATCCCATTCACACCGATCTTTGTATCGCCTTTCCCTTTAAAAGACCTCCCTGTTTGGAGAGATTATTTCCGACAATTTCTGGCTCCTACTATGTAACAGGGAGGGGGGATTTTTTTTGGAGGGGTGGGGGGGGGGGTTACATTTCTACTGGACACCTGGTTCAAAAACGTAGGGAGACAGGAGCCTATCAGACAATAGGAGGGAAACACAAACCAGAACCAACTTCTGATCATTGATCAAGAACCTCATTTACAATCCTCTAATTCAATACAGATGGTTCCAACACAAATTTCACATGACTCTTTGACATGTTCAATCTGTTTTACGAAGCCAGAGACGTTGAATTGTCAGAGACTTGAGTCTGGAAAGGCACTGGCCTTTTATCAGGCCACGTCTCGATTCTCTCAAAATATTTTGCAGGCACAACACCATCAAAACCCTCTGTCAGTATTACCTTGTTTTGTGACATGTAAAGCTTCAGTCCCTCTGCCATCAAAGTAAATTTGACAAGAATTTAATCAGTAGGATTTCCAGAGATGAGGTCAACACAAAATGATAGAAACCAGCTTCTGGCCAAAATAATGTGCTGTAAGCAACCATTGTCTTAATAAGATTAATGTCTGGCAATTGTCTTACCATCCAGCGCTTTCTTGACATGGAGGAAGATGAGCAAGTTCACATCACGTCTCATACCTGCAACAATAACCCATACTGAGATTCAGCCCATTCAGGTTCAATAAGTATAAACAAAACATAGACAGGTTAAAAAAAAAGAAAAACTTCGGTTGAGCGACTTTGGTACTCTGAAGTCTGAACAAAATACTGGTTGAATGGCGTAGGTCCTGTACAGACAACCCCCCCCCCCTTTCCCTCAAGACTAGTAATGTCTGGGTGACATCTGGTTAATTTAATTTGTTAGTAGAGCATTAAATGAATCCAATCCTCGAGGAGTCTAATGAAAACACACCTCTAGTTTTACCACAGCCAGCAGGAAAAGCCGCCTTCATCTGGTCCAGGCAACCCAACCAACGATAGGTGGGACTCAGGGTTAATTTTTATTTGGTTTCATTTGACTCAGGTTTCAATAAGAAGGATCCAAAATTTTATTTCCAGCACCTCACTAATGAGATCCAATTTCATAAAATTTGCCTCGGTTCTATTTATTTATAATTCAGAGTACCCTTGTTGAGAAGTGCGCTCAGAGGAAGCCATAAACACATTAATGGGCAATACAAAGCAGCAATTGGCCATACAATGATACACCCATAAGGAAGCTGCAAAACGTGAAAATTTACTAATGCGAAATCAAATGTTCACCATACATACCACTAATTACTTCTCCATTTGATGGCAAGCCAGATGTGAAGTGAACGTGTAATCTATTCATTCGCTTCAGGCCATGAGTAAGAATAGATTCGAGATGCTTCTTATATGTGCCGTGAACACATACTGCACAGGAAGAAACCAACATTAAATTAAGTTTTGATTAAGCAAATTTCGAGCCAGCAAATGGAACTTGAAGTGGGTTATCATCGCTCTTACCAGGGATCTCTTCAGCGGAGAGGATCGGCTTCAATAAGCTCTCAGTTTCCACCACCTGAACAGCCAAGAGAGCGCATATCCAAATAAGAGATTAAACTAGCAAACAATGCACCAATACGCGGTGATAGTGCAATGCAGGATTTGTATCTTACCTCTACGGAATGGCCTTGGTTTGCACGTATGAACAACTCTCCGTCATCTTCCAGAAGGCCAAGCCTCTGCTTATTGTCTATCCTCACTGCCTGAAAAATGCAGAGCACACAGCCAAGTGCGTAGCCAGAACTAAGGATAGAGAGCACAAAAGAGTGCACATCACAAGTGCATCAATATATCATTTTGGTCAACAGTCTCATAAAACTCAGATACTCCCCCCCCCCCCCCCTTTTCAATTAAAAAAAATGACAATACAATCATAAGGTAGAACGAAATAAAGAGATCAAGATGGAAGGGTTGGTGGTGGTGGTGGTGTTGTTGTTGTAAGGCTTTTTTTTTTTTTTTTGGGGGGGGGGGGGGGGGGGGGGGGGTTTGATCTCCATATATTAGTTCTCATTCACCCTATGGGAAGGGTTGGAAGGAATAGAAAGCTAGAACAAGGTAGAAGCATTGATGGATTCAGTGGGTTGCTGCAGTTCCACATTCCAAGCAGCTGAAAAAGTCCCTTTTGGTTTTTTTTTTTTTTTGGTTCAAAAAAAAACCATTTAATTTTGGATGATAGTGGACTACTCATCAACACACCGGAAAAAAAAAAAGATCGTAGTGGACTAAGACAAAGTTACTCCAAAATTACTCTCTAAACCATCCTCAGCTCCTCGTACAGTGGAGTCCTATGTCACCCAATAGTGGGGTTAAAACTCTACCTTGTAACATCCTCCACTCCTTCTATGGTGGAGTGTTATGTCACACAATAGTGGGGATAAAACTATGTACATCTAACCCTGCAGATATGGTGTCATTTGTTTTTGATTAGGTTTGGTAATTTTGGTTGAACTCTGATGACATCATCTCATTCGTTTCACTCTACATGCAATAGGCTAAGTTCACTTAGTTGCATGAGCTTTATCTCACAACCTAAATTGCACGGTACAGCAACAATCATTTTGCTCTTCAACAAACAATCGAAGAACTAGGCAACTCGCGCCTCATGATTTGTTGGTCCAAATAACAACCATATCCATGAAAGCATGAAACTAAAGGATGCTACATGGATGACAAATCTCTGTCACCAATCAAGAGAAGATAAAGATCTAGGAAGCATGATTAACTACAAAAAAGGGGCTCACTAATGTAATTTAAAATGAAAATCTTAAGAATTAGAAATCAGTACCCATCAGAATTTAGGAAAGGAAATTTTATAATGAATCATGTATTCTGATCTAAACCTTGAACCTTTTTAAAGACGTTTCATTTAATCAATCCTTCATTTTTGGATTAAAAAAAGAAAAAGAATCCCTTGGTTTAAAAGTAGTTGTTTGGATAGCAACTTTAAATAAGAAATTTGGAGAAAGCAAAAGTCATTTAGGAAGTACAACTAGGTGTCATTTAGAAAGAAGTTCTAGGAGATTGTAAGTTCCCTTTCTGAAACCCTCTTCTTATTTTATCCAAACAAGGATTAGGAATTTAGGTACCAAAAAATATAAAGGCACAGTTTAAGTGAATAGACATTTTCAACTTCCATACTCAAACACAATGCCTGTATCTACAGCAAACAGAAACAGAGTCACCAACCTCTCGAATTTCATCCACAGAATGTGAACGTAGTGGAACATTTGCTCCTGTTTTCAAATTCAACTTTAATATGTCTTGTACCCTAACATATCCATCACTTCGCATATCCAAATTCAGCTCGGTTGCCATATGCCTCAATATACGTGTCCTAAGAAGCATTGATACATGAATTAACTCACTTTTCATGTACATACATGCACAAAGTAGAGCAAAAATACTCACATTATTCAGCCAGAGATAATGTGACCAAAAAAGATTTCATATGATATGCATACATTCCGCTTGCAACAATAAGATTAACGAACTTGAGTGTCATTATCGAGGGATCACAAATCTCAGCAGCAAATTAAAATTTCCTCTTGAAAAACAAAGAAAGAATGGCAGAAACAAGGTTAGGCAGTACTTACAATAGTCTTCCAAGAGCATCAATTCTGTTTGAAGTACCACCACCACCACGACCTCGAGCACGAGCTCCTGCTCGAGCTCTTTGATGATCCCTGTCCATGTCTATAGATCCTCTTCCTCTACCACCGCTACAAGCTCAAAAGCACGGAAGAAAGAAACAGCACCAACATCAGCCACACTTACAGAACAAATACTACCCAATCAAAATCATCAATCGCCTCATCATCCAGCTTTATTTATAATCTACCAAACCAATTGTGTTCAATTTTATAAAAAAAATTGATAATGCAGGATTGCAATTCATTGTTCTCTTCCCTCAATGACAACCCTCCCAGAAAAAGTAAACAGAACCTACTGGAAAAATAGCACAATTGACATTCAAGCATACTTATGCAATCAAACCCAGTCATTATCAGCACTGAAAATAAGGAATAACAATCAATTACTCAATTGTATTTAGTGTAATAAACCCAATGGAACTTAGCTAAAGATAATTCAGGAGCATGATAGAAACCCACAAATTGTGATAACCTTTTTTCTGAAGTAACCCTTCAAATACGGCTCATATATGAGAGAGGGAGGTGAGAGACCTTTGTTTGGAAGAAGCGAATGAAGAGAAAGACGACGTGGGGCAGCTTGCTGTGTATATTTGGGTCCGTACAACAATGGCAGCCGAGGGGAAGAATGTAGAGAGAGGACGACGAAGAAGAAGACCCAGATAAAAGCTATTGCTAATTGCTGCTGACCATCTCCCAATCATCAGATCCATCTCTCTCTCTCTCTCTCTCCTCTCTCTCTCTCTCTCCGTGCGATTGGTCACCGCTACGAAGCACGACGGTGCAGGATATACCTATTCTGCACAATAGCACAGGGGATTTTAGTAGTAATTCTTTTAATCGTATACGTTTTTAAAAAATACAATTTAGTATCTCAAATTAATGTCATAATTAATATTATTTCAAAAATACGGCTAAAAAATATTTAACTTTCTAATTTTATGTTCACACAATATTATGTTGATCTCAATATCTCAAAAAATATTATTCCTATAATATATCTAATAACTATGAGAAAGAATATGTAACACTCCTAACTAACTGGGTCGTGTTACACGCAGTCTTTTCATGGGAAGATTATTAAGGCAAGCAGTTCAAACCTGAATGGAAGATAACTTAAAGAAATAAAACTAGGGTCGCTGGCTCGCATTATACCTTTCCAGGGTGAGCCCCGCTTGACCTATTTGTACGTTTAGCCTAATATTTAAAACTAAGAAATTTACATAACAAATGTACCACTTATACAAAATTGGGTCGACTTTTCTAATTTTCATAAACCTCACAAAAGATAAATATTTACATAACCTTACATCCATAATCAAATATTACAGAACCAAGTCATAACAAAAGCCAGCTAGACCACAACCCATCCAAAAGTATAATTCTTGGCGCTCTCCACACATCAGTCACATGCCCATCGATATGGGGAAAACGAGAAAGATAATGGGAATGAGCAACGAACGCTCAGTAAATAAACCCCCCGCGCCCAAAACAATTCTCAAAATACATAATAACTTACGAAAGTCTTTCGCAAATCATTTTGGTTGAAAAGCTGTCACATAATTCAACATATAAGAATCATAGTCCAAGAGAGATAGTCATACCAAGATCTTAAACTTTAGAAGAAACCGTAATACATCAACTTACCATCGTAAATTTACGTAAACTCGTAAACATAGAAAAACGTTTTAAATATAAGTATCGTTTACTAAAAGCATACATAACAATTAAATGACATAAGTGAGGAGTCTAGACTCTCATAGGTAACATATACCTATCCGAACAGAAATCATATAGCTGAGATGTAACTTACATACCAAGACTTCAGACGGGAATCAAACCACCATTCCTGAGCCGTCTCATCGTAACTTAACTTATACCCGGCAGGATACTAAGCCACTATTCCTAGGTCTCAGACTTAAGTTTAAAGTTTCCAGAGTAGCTCCTCCACATACACATAAACATAACTGTTTATATTTTATACATATACACATATGCTTATATATGTTCATACATATGCTTTATGAATTTATAACATGAAAACATAGTCTTCTAGCAAAACCAGTTTCAGCATTTAACAGCCAGAATAGTGACCTAAAAAGGGGGTCTTGGAAGCTATTTTAAGTCCAAGGAATTGTTTGAGCCAACATTCAAAGAACTTGACTCTGCTAGAAGTTGACCTTGGGCAAACTCTACAAGTCCAAAATTTTCAAAATCGCAAAAATTGGATACCCAGTCATATCCAGAAGGTTGAACGAGTTGGAACCCCAAATGCGACAGTGTAAACAAGCATTGATACTAAAATATTGTCAATCTTTTTTTCGTAACCATGTGTATATGACTTTCAAAGTAAGATTAGGCTTGGCTAAAAGAGGAATTCACCTTAAAAGCATTGGAAACAAGAGATTTAAAACTTAGGCTTGTAAAAGTTCTCCTTTCTCTCTGACAGAGTTAAAACCTTCCATGCCTCCCTTAAATTTGATGAAACCCTTAATTTTAAGGAAAGTTCAAAGTGCAGCTCAAGCAAAACTAAACTTTGCTATAATAGCTAAAAATTTAGTTAATAAATTCTAAACTATCACAACACACCAATGTCACTCCAAGATCTAGTAGTTCCTGAACACCCAAATAAATGAGTTAAAACTATGGGGGTGTTAGAGCTTTATTTTCATATTTATTCTATCCTTATTTACTTAAATATTTTTATTATTTGTAGCATATAGTTGCATTTGCATATTTAGGAAAAAATAATGATAAAAATGAAAACATGGGTTATTGGACCTAACTTAAGTTGTAATTTTAATTAAGGACTAAAATATTAATATTGGGCCAATTTTTAATTTGATATTAATCTACTACTTACTATATTTTTCTTCCTTATTTTTCAGGTTAAATGGATCAAGGGAACAATTATTAAGAACGTCTCATTCCAAAGCAATGAATAACTAGGGCGAGTTGCGGGAAAAAGATGAAGTAATGTCGAAAATGGAGATTGGCCAAGAGAATTTAAGCCCAAGCCATTTTATCATTAACCCATAAAAAAAAAAATTAAAACCTCAGCCATGACCCATCTTAACCCACCTCCCTTAATTTTCTCCTTCTTCTCCACAAACCCGCGACAACCACGGCTCACCGACATTTCCTCCATTTTTCCGTCATCACCACTGCAACCTTCATCTCAACTTCCATCCTCATCATATATAAATTCATCATGAACTTCAATCATCAAGCCATCATCTCCACTCTCTCTACTCACCTCCTTCATCTACTCCTCATCATAAATTCATCGTCACCAATACACGGAACCAGCCGAAAATCATCATCAGCCATCATCTTCTTTACCATTTCACAGCAAGACACCTCCAGAATCAACCTCATCATAAATCATCAACTTCTTCATTTTGATGTCGGTCTGTTTCATTTATTTCACTCTGGTCTATTTTTCATTTTGGTGTTATTTATCAGAGACATTTGTTTTAGTATCACTATGTTAGGCTAGTTTAATATTTTGCTTGACTGAATATTATAGTTTACCATGTCAAGTTATTCTTTTTGGGATAAGTTTTGTGTGCTTAAATTTTCATATTATGTTTATGTGAATAATTTAAGTTGATTTGGAATAATTGTTTAATGTCGAATGTTAAATTACTTTTGTTCTGCCACCTAAATAATTTTAACATTTAAATAGTGTTAACTAGCAACAACTTTTGACTATTAAGGTTAAAAGAATTAACTTAGGTCTAAATTACATAAATATGATGTAAAGGATTTAATGGTTTAGGTTAGATGAAGTTTTCCTAAATCCTAATGCATTGAGTCTTTAATTTATTACGCTGTAGAGTAATAAGTTAAATGACTTAATAAAATTCATCATAAGACGTTCTAGGGCGTATTAAACGGTAACGAAAAATAGTGGTTATAGACGTTCTTAACCTACAGTTTAACTATTCAGTAAATATAATATGTGTATCATTGATTAAATAACGGAACATGGTAAAATATATATTAAGACTAAGCAATTTTCTCATCGAGTGATATCTGTTTTCTTTTATTCTGCAAAAACTTTAGTTTATAATTTAGGTGCTCAATAATTTAATTATATTGATTAGTTAGATATTTGAATATTTTATCCAATTACCCCCCCTCCTCAGATTGGTTTTTTTTGTGATCGTTTGAGTCATAGAGTTAAATCTTAGTAGTCTTTAGTTTAGGATTTTTTTTATTCTAGTTATTTTATTTTCAGCAAATTTTTGTGTGTTATTTTCATTATTTTACTTAGTTGGAAATTTATTTTTAACTCAATATTTTTACTAGTGGTTGATTACAATTTTAGGGAGTCACGAAAATTTTTATAGAATTTATTAAATCTGTTTCGAGTTTGTTGTGATTATTCTTCAGTTTTCAGTTAAAAGTTGTTTGCGGGTAAAATATTTGGTAAAACGATCTAAAATTTTAAAATCAGATTTGATATATTTTTACACATCCTACATTAAATTTTCAGAATTTTATTCGAATGTTAGGTGTGCTACTTAATTGAGTTTTTGAGTCAGTAAGCTGCGGTTTTGTTTTTTTTTTTTTAAGTTCATTGCTTTTTAATCTAAATCTATTTCCTTGTGGGATCGACCCTACTTGCCCTATATATAATCCTTAACATATAATTACAAGGGTATTTAGGTTATTTAATTTGTTGACACTGCGACACGCCTTACAAATTTTGACGCCATTCCCACATAATATTAAGGAGGTACCACATAATTACAAATTTGTAAGGCGTGTCGGAGTATCTACAAATTAAATAACCTAAATACCCTTGTAATTATACGTTAAGGACTATAGATAGGGTAAATAGGGTTGATCCCGCAAGGAAATAGATTTAAATTACAAAGCAATGAACTCTCATTAAAAAAAAAAAAAAACCGCAACTTACTAACTCAAAAACTCAATTAATTAACACACCTAAAATTCGAATAAAATTTTGAAAATTTTATGCACGATGTGTAAAAATATATCAAATCTAATTCTAAAATTTTAGATTTTTTTACCAACTATTTCACCTACAAACAATTTTTAATTGAAAATTGAAAAAAAATCACAACAAACTTGAAACAGATTCAATAAAAATATCCGTGACTCCCTAAAATTGTAATTAACCACCAGTAAAAATATTAAATTAAAAATAAATTTCTAACTAAGTAAAATAATAAAAACAACGCACAAAAATCTGCTGCAAATAAAATAACCAGAATAAAAAAAAACCCCTAAACTAAAGACCACTAATATTTAACTCTATGACTAAAACAATCACAAAAAAAACCAATCTCAGGGGGTAATTGGGTAAAATATTCAAATATCTAACTAATCAATATAATTAAATTATTGAGCACCTAAATTATAAACTAAAATTTTCGCAGAATAAAAGAAAACAAATATCACTCAAAGAGAAAATTGCTTAATCTTAATATATATTTTACCATGTTTCGTTATTTAATCATTGATACAAATATTATATTTACTGAATAATTAAACTGTAGGTTAAGAACGTATGTAACTCCTATTTTTCCTTACTGTTTAATACACTATAGAACGTCTTATGATGAATTATATTAAGTTATTTAACTTATTACTCTACAGTATAACAAATTAAAGACTCAATGTATTAGGATTTAGGAAAACTTCATCTAACCTAAACCATTAAATCCCCTACAGCAGATTCATATAATTTAGGCCTAAATTGATTCCTTTGACCTTAATAGTCAAAAGTTATTACTAGTTAAAACTATTTAAATATTATAATTATTTAGGTGGCCAATCAAAAATAATTCGACATTCAACATTAAACAATTATTCCAAACCAACTTAGATTATTCACATAAACATAATATGAGAATTTAGGCACACAAAACTTATCTCAAAAAGAATAACTTCACATGATAAACTATAATATTCGGTCAAGCAAAATATCAAAGCAGCCTTCCATAGTAATACTAAAACAAATGTCTTTAACAAATAACACCACAATGAAAACAAGCTATGGTGAAATGAATGACAAAGACCAACACCAAAATGAAGAAGTTGATGATTTATGATGAGCTTGATTCTGGAGGTGTCTTGCCGTGAAATGGTGAAAAAGATGATGTCTGACGATGATTTTTGGCTGGTTCTATGAGTTGGTGATGATGAATTTATGATAAGGAGTAGATGAAGGAGGTGAGTAGAGAGAGTGGAGATCATGGCCTGATGATTGCTGTTGATGATGAATTTATATATGATGATGATGAAAGTTGAGATGAATGTTGGAGTGGTGATGAGGAGAAATGGAGAAAATGCCAGTGAGCCGTGGGATTTGTGGAGAAGAAGAAAGAGAAAATCAAGGGAGGTGGGTTAAGATGGGTCATGGTTAAGAGTGGTGATGAATGTTTTTTTTTTTTTATGGGTTAATGATAAAAGGGTTTGGGCTTAAATCCTCTTGGCCAATCTTCATTTTTAACATTATTTCATCTTTTTCCCACAAGCTGCCGAAGTTATTCATTGCCTTGGAATGAGGCGTTCTTAATAATTTTTCCCATGATCCATTTAACCTGAAAAATAAGGAAGAAAAATATAGTAAGTAGCACATTAATATCAAATTAAAAAGTGGCCCAATATTAATATTTTAGCCTTTAATTAAAATTACAACTTAAATTAGGTCCAATAACCCATGTTTTCATTTTTATCATTATTTTTCTCTTAATATGCAAATGCAACTATATGTTACAAATAATAAAAATATCTAAGTAAATAAGGATAGAATAAATAAGAAAATAAAGCTCCAACAAATACCCCCACACTTAAGACTTTTGTCGCCCTCGACAAATTTATTAACCTAAACTAAGAAAAAAAATTAAATCACCCACTTTCGTAGAGATCAAGATTGCACTAAGCACGTGCAACAAGCCTTTTAAACCTCCGGGTGACCCATTGTAGGACGAGTATGGATCTCGTGAGGATTTTCAGTAAGTATACCCACAAAACCATGCAATGCAATGTAAGAATCCTATTAAATGAAAAAAAAAATGATTATGCTATACTACTATGAAAAAAATTATCAAATTAATTTAAAACTAAAATTTGCACTCACTTAACTCATATGCATACCCCTTATTTCCTTTTTTGCCATCATCATAAAAGAACAAAAATGTTACAGATTGGCAACTCAGATAGGACTTGGACAAATTTAAAGATATTCACACCCAGCGCTACTTGGCATCATGTACAAAGCAATCAAGTAGGTCCAATTAGACTCAGCAAGAATATAATAATATGAGTCATCCAGAGGCTCTCTACCATCTAGACTTTTCACTTAGATCCAACATAGCTAATCACAAGAATGCTATTAAAAAAAGTGAAACATGAGATATGGGCTTAGGCTTAGAAAGGAATGGCTTTGGGTTTATATGTTTAGTCCTTTTTGTGGAAAGGTTAAAATATGAAAGTAAGGGTTAGGGCTCCTGACATAAATGTGGATACATATCATTGAAATCCTCACTAACCACAAAAATTTCCCACAAAAGATGAATAATGGAAATATATGACTCAAATAATATCCCACCCAAAATAATGTTTACCAATAGATGCTTCAAAATTTGAGGAGAAAGGATACAAAGATATACTTCATGGCTCTTTTTACAAATATTCTTCTTCTTTTTCCTTTTTCCTTTTTCTCTTTTTTTCCTTTTCTTTTTTTGGTGTGTGGAGCCATACGCGAAAAGAACAAAATCCCTATAACAACTCATTTCTCCCATTTAAATCACTCACATGATATGCATGAAGTCAATGAGCCAGTGTCAAAATAATTGGACATAAAAGACATGATATCCAATAGGAAAAATGATAGGATAATGTAACTTTAATAGGAAAAGCCAGAGGGCATAAATATGTTGGGATCAAAATCTCATGTTAATCATTCATTACAGTATCAAGCAACCAATTTCTGCCAGAATTTCAGTTATAATCTATCAAGTTTAAAGTTAGAGGAAAATAAAGATCATATTATTACACTAGTCGCAATGCTCCTCTTTCCTACAAGGCTAGGTATCCATGCGTTTTACCGCACAAGAATTGGGTTTAGACTCCTTACGTTTGTGTTCCATCTTCTCTTTGTTGCACAATCCTTAAATAAATGCCCTTTCAGATTCAATTATTAGGTGAATTGGGAGTATGCATACAAAATAAATGGTGATTACCCTAGTTTTAGTTTGATTTCATGCAATTTTTTAAAAAATGTATAAAATAAAAATAAATGCAATGCATGAGCTAACATTCTAACGACTTACAATATCTAAGATGGTAAGGTTTCGCTCCCCCACACTTGAATTTTGCATAGTCCACAATGCAAAGAAAATAAAATGAAATAAATAAATAAATAGGAAATGTGACGAAGTAAGTAAAAAAGAAACTCCATGAAAAGTGACTTAGATTGCCTCCTAAGCAGCGCCTTTGTTTCTAGTCATTAGCTCAAACTCTTTTCCAATCATGAATCTTCCAAATCAATATCATTAACTTTGCAAACAACTCCTTCATAAAAACGTTTCAACATGTGACCATTCACCTTAAAAATTTTATCAGTATCAAGAATCCTAATTTCTACCGCCCCATGAGGATGGACATGAGTGACTTCAAAAGGGCCTAGATCTAAATTTCCCAGAAAATAGTTTCAATTTTGAATGAAATAACAAAACTTTTTCTCCTACATGAAACTCTTTCCTAACCAACTTAGCATCATGGAATGTCTTAGACTTACCCTAATAAATAACTGAATTGTCATAGACTTCTAACCTTATTTCCTCTGACTCTTGCAATTGTTTTCCTACTTCCATATAATCCATATTACAATTCTTCATAGTCCAAAAGAATTTATGTTCTACTTCTACAAGTAAATGACATGTTTTTCCAAAGACTATCCTATATGGTGACATCTCAATTGGAGTTTTATATGCAGTCTTAATAGCCCAAAGTGCATCATCTAATTTATCACTCCAATCTTTCCTGTCAAGTCTAACAAATTTTTCTAGAACTCCTTTAATTTCTTTCTTCATGCCATCAACTTAACAATTAGTTTGTGGGTGATAAGCAATTGACTCCTTATGAGTAATATGAAACTTACCTAGTAGATCTTTCAAAGTTTTATTACAAAAGTAAGTTCCCCTATCACTAATGATGGCTTTGGGCACTCCATACCTATTTTAGATATTTTTCTTAAGATGTTTAACCACAGTCCTAGCATCACCAGTTTTGGTAGAAATAGCCTCTGCCACTTACATAAATAATCTACACAAACTAAGATATATTGGTTCCCAAAAGAAGGGGTAAATGGGCCCATAAAGTCAATGCCCTATACATCAAAAATCTCACACACAAATATATTATATAAGGACATTTGATTTCTATGACTTAAATTTCCAGTTCTTTGGCACATGTCACATCTTTTACAGAATTCAAAACAATATTTGTGAATTGTGGGCCAAAAAAATCCACATTCTAAAGCTTTATGTGTAGTGCGTTTAGAACCAAAGTGACCTCCTCCCTCTCGAGAGGGACAAAACTCCAAAATAGATAAAATTTCAGAATCATCAACACATATTCTAATTACTTGGTCAATACAAAAATGCCACAAATATGATTCATCCCACACATAAAATTTAGCTTGTGATTTAATTCTATCTTTAACATGCTTAGGCATATTAGTAGGAAAGGTTTTGGTAACTAGATAATTAACAATGTCCACATATCATGGAAAAGCTTCAGTAACAGCACATAAATGTTCATCGGGAAAATAATCATTAGAACCCTTACCAATTTCTCTAATAGGATTTCTACTCAGGTGGTCAGCTACATGGTGATGTAGGCCTTTCCTATCCTTAATTTCCAAATCAAACTCTTGCAAGAGTAAAATCCATCTAATTAGTCTAAGTTTAACCTCTTTCATTTTCATTAAATATTTTAAAACAGCATAATCAGAATATACAGTGATCTTAGTACCCAACAGATAAGATCTAAATTTTTCCAGTGCAAACACAATAGCATACAATTCTTTCTCAGTAACAATATAATTGCATTGTGCAGCATCTAATGTCTTACTGGCATAACAAATCACATGAGTTTCCCTCCCCTGATTTTACCCTAAAGCAACCCCTAATGCTTTATCATATGCATCACATAAAAATTCAAAAGGAATAATATAGTTAGGCGCTTGAACAATAAGAGGTGAAATCAAACACTTCATTAATTCATCAAAAGCATGCTTGCAGTCATCATTAAAAACAAACTCAACATTCTTAGCAAGTAAAGCACATAACGAATAAGCAATTTTTAAAAAGTTCTTAATGAATTGTTTATAAAACCCTACATTTCCCAAAAATGATCTAATATCTTTTACACTAGATGGGTAACGCAAAGACGGAATCACTTCTACCATAACTTTATTAACTTCTAAACTTTTCTTTGAAACGATATGCCCTAGTACCATTCCATAATCAACCATAAAATGACATTTTTCAAAGTTCAAAATTAGATTTGTTTCAATGCAACGCGTAAGAACTAATGCCAAATTATGCAAACTTTGGTCAAAAGAGTCGTCATGCACAGTAAAATCATCCATAAACACTTCCATAGTCTTATCGATGAAATCAGAAAATATGGACATCATACAACATTGAAAAGTAGCAGGTGCATTACAAAGGCCAAAAGGCATGCATTTAAATGCATAAGTACCAAAAGGGCAAGTGAAGGTGGTCTTATTCTGATCTTCTGGAGCTATGGGTACTTGTAAGTAACCCAAATACCCATCTAGGAAGCTATAGCAAGAATGACCTGCTACCCTTTCTAACATTTAATCCATAAAAGGTAAAGAAAATTGGTATTTCTTAATTGTCTTATTTAACTTCCTATAATCAATGCATACCTTCCAACCTGACTGCACTCGTGTGGGTATGAGGTCTCCCTCTTTGTTGGTCACTACAGTGGTATCACCTTTCTTATGGACTACATCTATGGAACTAACCTACTTAGAATCAGCAATTGGGTAAATCACCCATGCTTCCAACCACTTTAAGATTTCCTTTTGCACCACCTCCATCATAGGAGGATTGAGATGGCATTGAGGATCTCTTTTAGAGGGTTGCATCAGGTTCTAAGGTAATTTTATGTGTACATAATGTTGGGCTCAGTCCTTTAATATCATCTAAAGTCCATCCTATGACACTCTTATTATCTCTAAGAACTCCAATTAATTTTTTTCCTTGCAATTCAGTTAAAGAATTAGAGATAATCACCGGTAAAGTTTCATTATTACCACAGTATACATATTTCAAATTAACAGGCAAAGGTGGCAAAGGTTTCAATTCAGGCTTAACTATAGTATCTTGGGTTAACATGGTTTTAACACATAACTTTTATACCTTGTAAAATTTATCTACTATGTTTCAAAAGAAGTTACCTCCTAAGTGTAAAGACCCTGACATGTTTTCTATACCTTGTAAAATAGGTAACAGTAGCTTTGATAGATGTATGCTTAACTTAGGAGCTTCTATCAATGTTATGTCTAGATCTGTTTATGATTCTCTTAATCTTGGATATTTAGAACAGACTAGCCTGGTGATTCACTTAGTTGATAGGAGTAATGTTTACCCTGATGGTGTCCTAGAGAATGTTGTGCAAGTTAATGAGCTTGTCTTCCCTGCTAATTTCGATGTGCTTGACATGGGAGGGAGAGAATGAACCGCCCATTCTACTTGGCCGACCATTTTTGAAAACCTCCGGAACAAAGATTGATGTGCATAGTAGGTAGTTAACCATGAAATTTGATGGCGACGTGATTAAGTTTAATATATTTGATGCAATGCGATTTCCTACTCACGTATATAATGTGAATGCCTTGGATGTATATGAACAATTGTCCCAAGATGTTTTCGAATTGGATAATAATGATGTTTTGGATGTGGTTGTTACTTATAGTTTGTCTAGTACTGATTTGACTCAGTATGATTATGTTTTATGTGATGAATAGGTGGATGTCATTTATGATTTGAAGTCCTTACAAAGCATGCAATCCCCTTTTCAAATTGCTAGACAGCAGATATGTGTTAAAACCATGTCAACCCAAGATACTATAGTTAAGCCTGAATTAAAACATTTGCCTCCTAATTTGAAATATGTATACGTGGATGATAATGAAACTTTACCTGTGATTTTCTCTAATTCTTTAATTGAATTGCAAGATGAGAAATTTATTAGAATTCTTAGAGATAACAAGAGTGCAATAGGATGGACTTTAGCTGATATTAAAGGATTGAGCCCAACATTATGTACACAAAAAATTGTCTTAGAACCTAATACAACCCCTAAAAGAGATCCTCATCGCCATCTCAATCCTGCTATAATAAAGGTGGTGCAAAAGGAAATCTTAAAGTGGTTGGAAGCAGGGGTGATTTACTCTATTGTTGATTCTAAGTGGGTTGGTCTCATACATGTAGTCCCTAAGAAAGGTGACACCACTGTAGTGACCAACAAATAGGGAGACCTCATACCCACACGAGTGCAGTCAGGTTGGAGGGTTTGCATTGATTATAGGAAGTTAAACAAGGCAACTAAGAAAGATCACTTTTTCTTACGTTTTATGGATCAAATGTTAGAAAGGGTGGCAGGTCATTCTTACCATAGCTTCCTAGATGGATATTTGAGTTACTTACAAGTACCCATAGCTTCAGAGGACCAGAATATGACCACCTTCACTTGCCCTTTTGGTACTTATGCGTTTAAACGCATGCCTTTTAGTCTTTGCAATGCACCTGCTACTTTTCAACGTTGTATGATGTTCATATTTTCTAATTTCAATGATAAGATTATGAAGTGTTTATGAATGATTTTACTGTGCATGGTAACTCTTTTAACCAAAGTTTGCATAATTTGACATTAGTTCTTAGGAGTTGCATTGAAATAAATCTAATTTTGAACTTTGAAAAATGTCATTTTGTGATCGATCATTGAGTGGTACTAGGGCATATCGTCTCAAAGAAAGGTTTAGAAGTTGATAAAGTTAAGGTAGAAGCGATTCAATCTTTACCTTACCCATCTAGTGTAAAAGATATTAGATCATTTTTGGGACATGTAGGGTTTTATAGACGATTCATTAAGAATTTCTCAAAAATTACTTGTCCGTTATGTGCTTTTCTTACGAAGGATGTTGAGTTTGTTTTTAATGATGACTGCAAGCATGCTTTTGATGAATTAAAGAAGTGTTTGATTTCGCCCTCTATTGTTCAAGTGCCTAATTATACCCTTCCTTTTGAACTTTTATGTGATGCATCTAATAAAGCAGTAGGGGCTGCTTCAGGGCAAAAACAGGGGAGGGAATCTCATGTGATTTGTTATGCCAGTAAGACATTAGATGTTGCACAATGCAATTATATTGCTGCTGAGAAAGAATTGTACGCTATAGTGTTTGCATTGGAAAAATTTAGATCTTATTTGCTGGGTACTAAAATCACTGTATATTCTTCTCATGCTGCTTTGAAACATTTAATCAAAAAAAAAAGAAGCTAAACCTAGACTAATTAGACGAATTTTACTCTTACAAGAGTTTGATTTGGAAATTAAGGATAGGAAAGGCCTACATCACCATGTAGCTGACGACCTAAGTAGAATTCCAACTAGAGAAATTGGTAAGGATTCTAATAATTATTTTCCCGATGAACATTTATATGTTGTTACTGAAGCTTTTCCTTGATATGTGGACATTGTTAATTACATAGTTACCAAAAACTTTCCTCCTAATATGCCTAAACATGCTAATGATAGAACTAAATCACAAGCTAGATTTTACGTGTGGGATGAACCATATCTGTGGCGTTTTTGTAGTGACCAAGTAATTAGAAGATGTGTTGATGATTCTGAAATTTTATCTATTTTGGAGTTTTGTCACTCCCGAGAGAAAGGAAGTCACTTTAGTCCTAAACGTACTGCACATAAAGTTTTAGAATATGGATTTTTCTTACCCACAATTCACAAAGATTGTTTTGAATTTTATAAAAGATGTGACATGTGCCAAAGAACTGAAAATTTAAGTCATAGAAATCAAATACCCTTATACAATATATTTGTGTGTGAGATTTTTTATGTATGGGGCATTGACTTTATAGCCCAATTTATCCCTTCTTTTAGGAATCAATATATCTTAGTTTGTGTAAATTATTTATCTAAGTGGGAAGAGGCTATTCCTACCAAAACTGATGATGCTATGACTATGGTTACACATCTTTAAAATCTTAAATAGGTATGGAGTGCATAAAGCCATCATTAGTGATAGGGGAGCTGACTTTTGTAATAAAATTTTGAAAGATTTACTTGATAAGTTTCATATTACTCATAAGGAGTCAACTGCTTATCACCCACAAACTAATGGTCAAGCTGAGACCATGAATAAAGAAATTAAAGGAGTTCTAGAAAAAATTATTAGACCTAACAGGAAATATTAGAGTGATAGATTAGATGATACACTTTAGGCTATTAGGACTGCATATAAAACTCCAATTGGGATGTTACCATATAGGATAGTCTTTGAAAAGCATGTCACTTACCTGTAGAATTAGAACATAAATCCTTTTGGGTTGTGAAAAAGTGTAACATGGATTATATGGAAGCAGGAAAACAATTGCAAGAGTTAGAGAAAATAAGGTTAAAAGCCTATGACAATTCAGTCATTTATAAGGGTAAGTCTAAGACATTCCATAATGCTAAGTTGGTTAGGAAAGAGTTTCATGTAGGAGAAAAAGTTTTGTTATTTCATTCAAAATTGAAACTATTTCCTGAAGAACTTAAATCTAGGTGGCTAGGCCCTTTTGAAGTCACTCATGTTCATCCTCATGGGTCGGTAGAAATTAGGAATCTTGATACTAATAAAATTTTCAATGTGAATGATCACAGGTTGAAACGTTTTTAAGAAGAAGTTGTTTGCAAAGATGATGATATTAATTTGGAAGAACCATGACTGGAAAAGAGGTCGAGCCAACGCCAAGAAACAAATACGTTGCTTGGGAGGCAACCCAAGTCACTTTTCAAGGAGTTTCTCTTTTACTTACTTCATCACATTTCATATCTATTTATTTATTTGATTTTCTTTTCTTTACCTTGTGTACTATGCAAAATTTAAGTGTGGGGGAGGGAAACCTTACTACCTTAGATATTGTATGTTAGAATGTTAGCTCATGCATTGCATTTATTTTTATTTTATACATTTCTGGAAAAATTGCATGAAATCAAATAAAAACTAGGGTAATCACCACTTATTTTGTATGCATACTCCCAATTCACCTAATAACTGAATCTGAAACGGCATATATTTAAGGATTGTGCAACAAAGAGAAGATGGAACACAAAGGTAGGAAGTCTAAGCCCGACTCTTGTGCAGTAAAACGCATAGATACCTAGCCTTGTAGGAAATAGGAACATTGCGACTAGTGTAGTAATATGATCTTTATCTTCCTCTAGATTTAAACTTGATAAACTATAACTGAAATTCTGACAGAAATTGGTTGTTTGATACTGTAATAAATGATTACCATGAGATTTTGATCCCAACATATTTATGCCATCTGCCTTTCCCTATCAAAGTTACATTATCCTACCATTTTTCCTATTGGATATCGTGTCTTTTATATCCAACTATGGATATCGTGTCTTTTATATCCAACTATTTTGACACTGACTCATTGACTTGATGCATATCATGTGAGTGATTTAAATGAGAGAAATGGGTATTATAGGGATTTTATTCTTTTCGCGTATGGCTCCACACACACCTAAAAAAAAAGAAAAAGGAAAAAGAAGAAGAATATTTATAAAAAGAACCATGAAGCATATCTTTGTATCCTTTTTTCCCAAATTTTGAAGCATGTATTGCTAAACATTATTTTTTATGGGATGATATTTGGGTCATATATTTCCATTATTCATATTTTGTGAAAAAGTTTTATGGTTAGTGAGGATTTCAATTATATGTATCTACATTTATGTCAGCAACACTAACCCTTATTCTCATATTTTAACCTTTCCACAAAAAGGACTAAACGTATAAACCCAAAGCCATTTCTTTCAAAGCCTAAGCCCATATCTCATGTTTCATTTTTTTTATAGTATTCTTGTGATTAGCTATGTTGGACCTGAGTGAAAAGTCCAGATGGTAGAAAGGCTCCGGATTGCTCATATTATTACACTCTTGCTGAGTCTAATTGGACCTACTTGATTGTTTTGTACCCGATGCCAAGTAGCTCTGGGTATGAATATCCTTAAATTTGTCCAAGTCCTATCTAAGTTGCCAATCTGTAACATTTTTGTTCTTTTATAATGATGCCCAAAAGAAGAATAAGGGGTATGCATATGAGTTAAGTGGGTGAAAATTTTAGTTTTAAATTGATTTGATAAATTCTTTTCATAGTAGTATAGCATAATCATTATTTATTTATTTATTAGGATTCTTACATTGCATTGCATGGTTTTGTGGGTATACTTGCTGAAAACCCTCACGAGATCCACACTCGTCCTACTGTGGAGCACTCGGAGGTTTAAAGGGCTTGTTGTACATGCTCAGTGCGATAATAATCCCTAGGAAAATGAGTGATTTTTTTTTTCTTTAGTTTAGGTTATAAATTTGTCGAGGGTGACAAAAGTCTAAGCGTGGGGGTATTTGTTAGAGCTTTGTTTTTATATTTATTTTATCCTTATTTACTTAGATATTTTTATTATTTGTAGCATATAGTTGCATATTTAGTTGCATTTACATATTTAAGGAAAAATAATAACAAAAATGAAAACATGGGTTAATGGACCTAACTTAAGTTGTAATTTAATTAAGAGCTAAAATATTAATATTGGACCAATTTTTAATTTGATTTTAATGTGCTACTCACTATATTTTTCTTCCTTATTTTTCATATTAAATGGATCAAATGAAGAATTATTAAGAACGCCTCATTCCAAGGCAATGAATAACTCGGACAAGTTGCGGAAAAAAGATGAAGTAAAGTCAAAAATGGAGATTGGCCAAGAGGATTGAAACCCAAGCCGTTTTATCATTAACCCATTAAAAAAAAAAATTCAAAACTTCAGCCGTGACCCATCTTAAACCACCTCCCTTGATTTTCTCCTTCTTTTTTCTCCACAAACCCACAGCAGCCACACAAATCCCACGGCTCACCGGTATTTCCTCCATTTCTCCCTCATCACCACTCCAACCTTCATGTCACCTTCCATCATCATCATATATAATTTCATCATCAATAGCAATCATCAAGCCATCATCTCCACTCTCTCCACTCACCTCATTTATCTACTCTTCATTATAAATTCATCATCACCAGCTCACGGAACCAGCCGAAAATCATCGTCAGCCATAATCTTCTTCACCATTTCACGGCAAGACACCTCCAAAATCAATCTTATCATAAATCATCAACTTCTTCATTTTGGTGTTGGTCTGTTTCATTCATTTCACTCTATTGCTTTTTTTCATTTTGGCGATGTTTATTAAAGACACTTGTTTTCGTATTACTATGTTAGCTAGTTTAATATTTTGCTTGACCGAATATTATAGTTTATCATGTAAAGTTATTCTTTTTGAGATAAGTTTTGTGAGCTTAAATTTTCATATTATGTTTATGTGAATAATCTAATTTGATTTGGAATAATTGTTTAATGTCGAATGTTGAATTATTTTTGTTTGGTCACCTAAATAATTTTAACATTTAAAGAGTGTTAATTAGTAACAACTTTTGACTATTAAGGTTAAAAGAATCAACTTATGTCTAAATTACATGAATCTGCTATAGAGAATTTAATGATTTAGGTTAGATGAAGTTTTCTTAAATCCTAACGCATTGAGTCTTTAATTTGTTATGCTGTAGAATAATAAGTTAAATGACTTAATAGAATTCATCATAAGACGTTCTAGGGTGTATTAAACGGTAACGAAAAATAGTAGTTATAGACGTTCTTAACCTATAGTTTAAATATTCAGTAAATATAATATGTGTATCATTGATTAAATAACGGAACATGGTAAAATATATATTAAGACTAAGCAATTTTCTCATCAAGTGATATCTGTTTTCTTTTATTCTGTGAAAAATTTTAGTTTATAAGTTAGGTGCTCAATAATTTAATTATATTGATTAGTTAGATATTTGAATATTTTATCCAATTCCCCCTCCCCCCATTGGTTTTTTTTGTGATTGTTTGACTCATAGATTTAAATCTTAGTAGTCGTCAGTTTAGGATTTTTTTATTCTGGTTATTTTATTTTCAGCAGACTTTTATGTGTTATTTTTATTATTTTACTTAGTTAGAAATTTATTTTTAATTCAATCTTTTTACTGGTTGTTAATTACAATTTGAGGAAGCCACATAAATTTTTATAGAATTTATTGAATCTGTTCTGAGTTTGTTGTGATTTTTCTTCAATTTTCAGTTAAAAATTGGTTGCGGGTGAAATATTTGGTAAAAAAATCTAAAATTTTAGAATCAGATTTGATATATTTTTACACATCCTACATTAAATTTTCAGAATTTTATTCGAATGTTAGGTGTGTTAATTAATTGAGTTTTTGAGTTAGTAAGTTGCGGGTTTTTTTTTATGAGAGTTCATTGCTTTGTAATTTGAATCTATTTCCTCGTGGGATCGACCCTATCAGCCCTATCTATAGTCCTTAATATATAATTACAAGGGTATTTAAATTATTTAATTTGTAGGCACTGCCACACACCTTACAGTAGGTTGTCTTAGGCTGATTTTGAATATAAATGGATACAAGGAAAACCTTTTTAAACCATCTTTGAAGAATTAGCTCCCAAATCATTAGACTATAAATATTCAGTGGTTTCCCTCACAATCCAAGTAATCTTCTCACGTGAAAGGTTAATATTACAGTTTGGTAAGAAGAGAAACAAGAACTCCAAGCTTTAAAAATGAATGCTTATAGTGACGTAAAAGGATCAAACCAGAGTTGTATATATAATACAATACTCAAAACCGTCTAGGGAGCTTGGCATCATTTTGGTTTCAAATATTTTCATTTTTCCAGAAAAGGTATACAATCTGCCAGTTAAAAAAAAAGATCCATGAAAGCATCTCTTATGAAGGACGCGACACAGTTTTACTGAGATTTACAATTGCTCAAAATACTGAACATTTCGAAAGTCACTAAATAGACCAAGCTTCTCCTATCTCCAAGTCAAACCAGAAAATTTTAGGTCTGAAATGTAATCAAGAAAGCTACTTTCGAGACTTAATACCTCCATTCATACATGTTGCAAAGATGGGTACCAACTTACACCCATTATAACATACTTTTCATAATAACAGCATGTGTAAACATGGGCGGAGCCATGAAGGGGCAAGGGGGGTCAATTGACCCCCCAGGTTTTTGAGGGAAAAAAATTAAATGTGGGATATTCTAGTAGAAAAATAATAGATATATATTAATTAGTTCCCAAATATTTCACAAAGATGTGCATAGCAGAGTGGTTGGTTGCTTATTGTTTAGTGTGGAAGGTTGTGTGTTCAACTCCTCATATTGCCCTCTACATATTTTGCTTTTGAATTTTTGCGAGTGCCCTTTAAGTTTCATCTATTTTTATTCTTGTACTTATTTTGAGATTGATTTTTTTAAAAATCAATCGAACGACGAAATCATGCTTTACTTTCAAAATATGAGATCTCGTCGATTCCAACTTTCTTGAATGTATTAGTTGCGCACTTTATTTTTAAAACTATTAAAGTTTATATTATGTATATTATTAATCTCGCCCCCCTTACTTTGAATCCTGGCTCCGCCCCTGTGTGTAAAGCATATAAATTCATATGATAACTCAACATTTTTCCAGAACATAGCCCGTACTGAACAACCCGCTCAGGAATCAACACAGGGACACAATAAGTGCTAACAGAATTCCAATCAATCCTAGACCAGCAAACAGGACACTAAGCCAGCCTTCAACATCATTTTCCAAAACATAAGAACGAACCTGATTTGATTATAATACTTTCAGCCAGAATCACAAGTACAGAAGAAAAAAAACTGCGAAATTCAGATTCTAAATTCAATACGATAAATGCAGACATGAGCAGAAATGTGTACAGGTTAAAGAAAGGAAACGTATTAGCGCATAGCAAAACGGTGAGTTACCCAAAATCTATCGCAACGGTGAGTTACCCAAAATCAGTTTGCCAAACCCGAAACCCTCTTTAGCCACATTCCAGCTCAATCAACACAAGCTAAGTGAATATAAGTTTAGATCATATTGATACCCACAGAGTGAACACTTTCTCAAAGTGACCATAATCACACCTCACAGCACCATATCCCTCTGAAAGTGACCAATGCAGCAAAAACATACACGAATTCAGCCATATAATTGTTATAAACAACATGCACACCCTACCCCAACACTTCTTGAATTAGACACATCATTAACCAAAATTAGATGTAGTCGCATATCAATGAAACCTTCAAATTCGTTCTAGGTTCACTAAACACCAACATAATTCAAAGATTTATACCGTAATTGACAACCAAACAACACATTATATAAGAAACTCATAAATGAGAGGAATTGAGGGTCTACCCACCTCAAAATTGGCTATTTTCAGGTTGTAATTAACCTCCCGATGTTGGTTCTCTTCCCAATCTGAGCTTCGGGTTTTCCTTCTATGGTTCTCACCCCGATCTTCTTCCTCCTCAGTTAAACGTCGGTCCCCCGTTGCCTGCCCAGAAACCGGCCGCAGCAGTGCCGCGGTGCTGGGGTGGCGGTGGCTGTGCGTGGCAGTGCTGCCCCTCTCCCACCGCTTGCCGCCCTCTCTCCGCGCTGTACTCTCTCTGGGGTTTGTGTTTCTCAGCTAAAAGGAGGCAAAGGGAGAGGTAGGGTCTGTTTTTTTTGTGAGTCAATTCATATTTATCTATTTCAACTTATTTTAATCCATTTTTATTTATTTGAACAAAAAATATCAACTTTAACCTATATCAATCAATTTCAACCCACTTCAACCAACTTCAACCCACATCCTTCAGAATTTTAATAATTTGTAAAGTATCATGTGAGATTTAGAGTCTGTTGTTTTCGTGGGTAAATTGGATGAGTAAAAGGCTGAAGTAGGTTGAAGTAAGTTGAGGTAGGTTGAAGTTGATATTTTTTTTTAGATGAGTTGAAATAGGTTGAACTAAATTGAAGTGCATTGATGTAAGTTGAAGTTGATATATGTTTTTTATGTGGTGGGTTGAAGTGGGTTAAAATAATGAGAATGTAATTCATGTGTGATAACTTATGAAGTTATCGAAATTTTGTGGAATTTTTGTTTATTCTTTCTTATTTTTTAGTTTTTATATTTTTTATACAACAACAACAACAAAGGGTCTGTTTCTTTCGTGAGTAAATTGGGTGGGTCAAAAGGGTGAAGTGGGTTGAGGTGGGTTGAGATACGTTGAAGTTGGTATTTTTTTTTTTAGGTGGGTTGAAATAGGTTAAAGTTGGTTGATGTTGGTTGATTTTGGTTGAAATGGGTTAAAATAATGAGAATGTAATTAATGTGTGCTAATTTATGAAGTTATCCAAATTTTGTGAAATTTTTGTTTTTTATTTTTTATTTTTTATTTCTTTGATTTTTAATTTTTAATTTTTAGTTTTTCATTTTTCATTTTTCATTTTTCATTTTTTTTGTTTTTAGTTGTTTATTTTTTATTTTTTATTTTTTATTTTTATTTTTATTTTTTATTTTTTCTTTTGTATTTTGTATTTTCTATTTTTTTATTTTTTTATTTTTTATTTTCATTTTTAATTTTTTCTTTTGTATTTTGTATTTTCTATTTTTTTTTAAATTTTTTATTTTTTTTCTTTTTTTTTCTTTTTGTTTTCTTTTTTTTTAGTTTTTTATTTTCTATTTTTTTATTATTTTTTGTTTTTTATTTTTTATTTTTTATTTTTTTAGTTTCTTCTTTCTTATTTTTTAAGTTTTTAATCTTTAATTTTATTTTTTTAAAATTTTTTAATTTTTAATTTTAATTTTTAATTTTTAGTTATTATTTTTATTTTTTATTTTTATTTTTCTAATTTCTCATTTCTTATTTCTTATTTCTTTTTTTTCTTTTTTTTATTTTATTTATTTTATTTTTTATTTTTTATTTTCAATTTTTAATTTGTAATTTTTTAAATTTTTTATTTTACACTTTTTATTTCCTAATTTTTTATTTCCTAATTTTTTTTGACTACTTTTTAATTTGTATTTTTTTTATGTGTTTATTTTTTTTTTTTAGTTTTATTTTTTATTTTTTACTTTTAATTTTTCATTTTCATTTATTTTTTATTTTCTATTTTTTTATTTTTTATGTTTATATTTTTTTTTCTAATTTCGTATTTTTAATTTTTATTTTTAAAATTTTATTTTTTCTTACTTATTTTTTAAGTTTAGTTTTTATTTTTTATTTTTCTTTTTTAATTTTAAATTTTTTTTATTTTTTATTTTTTATTTTTTTACTTTGTACTGTTTATGTTGTTAGTTTTTTAGTTCTTTATTTTTTATTTATTATTTATTAATTTTCTATAATTTTATATTTTTTTATTTTTTTGTGTTTTTATTTTTCTATTTCTTATTTCTTATTGTTTATTTTTTTATTTCTTATTGTTTATTAAAAATTAAAAATTAAAAAATTAAAAATTAAAAATTAAAAATTAAAAACTAAAAATTAAAAATTAAAAAATTAAAAAATTAAAAATTAAAATAAGAATTAATAAAAAGTAGATAAATAAAAATTAAAAAAATTAAAAAATTAATAATTAATAATTAATAATTAATAATTAAAAAATAAAAATATTAAAAATAAAAATAATAAAAATAAAAAATAAAAACATGGAAAATAAAAAATGAAAAATGCAAAAAATGAAAAATGAAAAATGAAAAATGAAAAACAAAAAATTAAAAATTAAAAAAATAAAAAATAAAAAATAATAAACAAGAATTTCACAAAATTTCGATAACTTCATAAATTATCACACATTAATTGCGTTCTCATTATTTTAACTCACCTCAACCCACCACATAAAAAATATACCAACTTCAATCCTCTTCAACCAACATCAACTCACTTCAACCTATTTCAACTCACTTCTCAAAAAAAAATATCAACTTCAACCTACCTTAACCCACTTCAACCTACTTCACCCTTTTACCCACCCAATTTAGCCACGAAAACAACAAGCTTTAAATCTCACATGATACTTTATAAATTATTAAAATTACGAAGGGAGTGGGTTGAAGTTGGTTGAGATAGGTTGAAGTTGGTATTTTTTTTTTTCAAGTGGGTTGAAGTAGGTTGAAATAGGTTGAAGTAGGTTGAAGTGGGTAAAAATGAATTGACCCACGAAAAGAACAGGCCCAAACTCTTAATGTGGGTCCGGCTTTCGCGGAGTGTGGGAAGATCCAGCTGTAGGCAACCTTACCTCTATCGGTATTCCTACCCAATAGAGAGGTTGATTCCATAAGACCCAGTTTTTATATTTTTTTTATCTTTTATTTTTTATTTTTTATTTTTTAATTTCTTATTTTTTATTTTTTATTTTTTATTTTTTAATTTTTAACATTTAATTTTTATTTTTTGTACAATAGGAGTTATGTTATAAAATCCCTAATTTAAAATTTGTAAAAATTTTAACTTTGACTCCTTATAGTCTGTTTGAATTGAAAAAGGAAAATTGATAGAGAGGAAAATAAACGTTAATAAACACTTATTCCCCTTATTTAAAAATATTAAATGACGAAGAACAAATGGGAACATTTCATCCTCATTCCCTTCATTCCCCTCTTTTTTTTTTACCCACAAAATGAGGAGGAAAGGAGGGGAATGAAAAAATTTTAATAGTTCTCCTCATTTCCATTCATCCCCTCTTACAATATATCCAAACAAAATGAGTACAAATCACCATTCCTTTCCCTCCATTACCTTCCCGCCTCTTCCCTTCCCCATCTCTATTTCAATCCCAACAATGTGTAAGCAAGAGTACTAAAAATAATATGCATCTCACAGAATATATCACTTATTTACAATAGATTACAAATGGATAATACTTTCTTTCTAATATTATGGTCACATAATATTATTAATCTTATTTTTGAGCTCTGGATAGTTGGTAACCCCAAGTCACCGAAACATTGACATTTACACTAATCTATTATTTTTACTAGTATGCACCCGTACTTTGCTTTGTGTTTCGTAAAATAGACCTTTCAAATATGTTATTAAAAACATCGATACACATTACAAATAATTGAAATAGTAATTTAGAAAACCTATAATGATAAAGACTTGATCCAAATCTGTTAATTTCCATGTAAGGTAAAAATTAATTTTAAGTCGTTAATTCCAAAAGACTAATATTTTGAGCTAGTTTAAGTTACATTTTTTGGGCACAATAATATAGTTTAAAATGTTAGTTTATCAAACATCGCAAATATAGATCCAAAGAATCAAAGACTATATCATGCCAAAAAACCACTTATCAAACACTTTTTAAAACTTAAATAAATTTCATATTACTTGGAACTTCACTTTTTTTTTGTGTGTGGTGCAAATAGTACTTGGAACTTTAGATAATGTAATTTGTTACAAAATATAAACACCAAAATAAGTACAACGGATGGGACAATCATCTCATAGGTGGGTGGAAAATCAAATTAAATGGAAAAAAAAAAGAGCGAGGAAATACATATAAATGAAGAATGGTGTAAAAAATTAAACTCATCAATAATAAATTCAAGACTCAAAAAGTTTGACCATAGTGAGTATTCATTTAACAACTTGCTAAATACATAAATGGAAACACCGACAATATGCTAATCTTTCTTTTCTAGTTAAGGCCCCATAAATTGATACACAAACATTTCAAGATACACATGCACCAAAATATAACTAGCAAAAAATAAAATTAGCAAGTTCAACTTTATTTTTCTTCATATTACTGGTTAGGACTTGGGTACAATCCAAGAAACATAAAAATGTCACAAACAAGCTACAAACACCAACCTAAACTGACTGTTAATACAAAAGACTGTAGAACTCTGTTGGATTTTAACAAACAGCTCATGCTTCTTATCTCAGCCGACTTAGGCCTTGTTCTTTTCGCTGGAAAATTCACCTACCCCACATCCACCCACTTCTTCCCACTCCTTCCTACACTTAAAAAAAATGTTACTCCTTCCCACATTCACTCACTCCTTCCCACAACTACATAAAACAACAATTTCTCATGTTTGGAAAATTTTTATAATTTACGTAATTGTGTGTACGAATAATCTGATAGCAATTATGAGCAGTTTAAATTTTTTGGATGTTATGGAACAGTTTTATTTTTGTTCATTTTCATTAATTTTTTAATTTTTTAATTTTTTTAAATTTTTTAATTCTTTTTTTTAATTCTATTTTTTAATTTTTTAATTTTTTAATTTTTTTTAATTTTTTAATTTTTTATTTTTTAAATTTTTAAATTTTTAAATTTTTATTTTTTATTTTTCAATTTTTTAATTTTTTGTTTTTTTTTGAAAAAAAAATTTAGATTTTAATTTTTTTTGTATTTCTTATTTTTTGTATTTATTTTTTTTTATTCCAGAAAAACAACCAACGAAAAATTTCAAAAAAATAAAAAATAAAAAAATTTATACAAAAAATAAAAAATAAGAAAATTAAAAATTAAAAAATTAAAACTAAAAAAATTTAAAAAATTTAAGAAAATTAAAATTAAAAAAATAGAAAAAATTAAAAAATTAAAATTAAAAAAATTAAAAAAATTAAAAAATTGAAAATTAAAAAATTAAAAAATACAAAATACAAAATAAAAAAAATACAATATAAAAAATAAAAAATAAAAAATACAAATATAAAAACACAAAAATAAACAAAATAAACAAAATAAAAAAGAACAAAACAGAATAAACAAAAACAAAAAAATTTCATCATCATTAATTACTATCACAATAAAATTATTACATTATAAAACAAAAAAATATTAATAACTAATATTTCAACTTCATTCAACTACATTCAACTTTCACCCACACTCACCCACTTTTTTCCACACTTAAAAAAAAAAATCACACTCACTCAATCCTTCCCCCCCTTTCCCACAATCACCCATCCCACACCCTTCATTTCCCACTGAAAAGAACAGGGCCTTAATGTATATTGATCCAACGCGTTTGAAAACTGAATACTAGACTCTCAATAAACACCTCCAAATTGTATTTGCTCCCTATTTTAAAGATGTTTTCTGAAACTTCTAGCAATTCTTCTTATAATTGAATTTTCGTCCCTAAGGACTAAAATACTAGGTTTTGGGCCCATAAGTAAGACTTCTCAAGGAATTATTATTGTTCGAGTAGGAGAAATTGATGCTCTACTCTCGAGTCCATATATCTAGAAGGTCCATGTTTAATGCATATTGAATCTCCTCTAAAAAGATAGCAAATCTCGACCTTATAGTTCATAGCAAAGTAGAACATGAGGATGTACTATTTTGTCAAAGATGAGTACATTTTGCTTCTCTAAATAAACTATAAAACTATAAAAAAAGATCTAAAGCTTTAAAAATTATCTAAAATGCATAGAATATAGGAACAATCAAGTAAAACACATAAGAAATAGAAATTAGTCCCCCAAGTCATTGAATTTTTTAAAATTTATTAATCGAGAAGTTTGCTTACCATATGGTTTTTCTTTTTTTAAATTATGCCTTTACAAAAATAATTTTGCTTTTTTCTATTTATGTCAAATGTGCAAATAAAGGTCAAAATCAAGAAGCAGAAAAACTCGTAGAAAAGTGGGGGAAATTTTTGGGGGAAAAACTTTGAATTATAAGATAGATTACATATAATTATAGTAGAAGCTACATATATTTGTTAAATTTCAAGCAAAGGTGACAACACCATATCTTTATAACATTAATAACTACAGTTACATATGCTATCAACTTCTTATCTCCTATGTCTAGGTTTTATGTTGATCGACCATGTACTGCATCTACCTCTAGCATATTGCATATTCAAACATAAAGATTTCAATTCACACATATTATCCAAACAAATATTTATAGCTATCATATCCAGTTAGATAAACATCATCTTGACACCTAACAATCACTAACTGTGTTGCCAACTCACTAGAGTTTTAATGTCCTTAATCTTGATTCCTAGAACAACTGCGGGTTAAGGGGCGAAAATAAGGTAATAAACAAAATAACCTCAATACATAAGTCAAAGAAACATAAACACAAAACTGAGCTTATAAGAAAAACGTGGCTTACTTAAACAACATTAAATAACATTAGGTAACAAAAATTTGATCCCAATCTAAAGGTTTGACAACAACGGTTGAGAAGGGATTAAAGTGACGTTTCAATTTTGTTAACTTCAACATCATGGAGCATATAAAAGAATATCTTTAAATTGATTCTTTTAATTTTGAAAAACCATCAATTACCTATATCAATCAAGGCAACATATTAAAAATGAGTAAATTCAATAAAAAATGTTGAGGGAGAATCATGTAGATTAACATAATTTTTTTAGTTACCGTGGTAATCTTTTTATAATAAATTAATATACAGGAAATCGTATAGACTAGCACATATCTTCTTCTTTTTTTTCATTGATAGAATCATGAAGATTAGCACATATCCTTCTTCTTTATATATATTACTATAATAATCTTTTTTATGAGTACTTTGACGATTGTGATCATGTAATTCATTGATCCAACAATTCAAAATTTCAAATTCATGAGACAATTTGAAAAAGTCATATCATCACAACATTGTAATTATATAATAGTATAGATTGCTATTCTTTTTTAATAATTTAGATTTACTCTATTATTAACCTTATTCCGTGTATATGTCTTATCAAAAAATGGTAAGCAAATATTAATATTTTTTATGCATACTTTACATGATTTCTAAACAAAAGAATCCAATTCATGCTGATTTTTCATAGGTATCACTTCGTTTTTTCTTTTTTTTTTTGCAATTACGGTATTATGTTATCATGTTTATTTAAGTAAAATTTTATAATTATTTTCATAATTATTAGGTATCTATACTATCTATACTATTACATAATAGCAATGTTGTGATGATGTGGATTTTTTCTAAATTCTCATAAATTAGATTTTTTAGACCGTTTGATGCAACCTCTCTCTCGATCTCAACCGTTGCTTCAATTTTGCTTATTTAAATAAAATTTAAAATTTTCTAAATTACAATTGCTTTGCTGAGTGTTTTTTTGTTGGAAACGGCAACTTTGTTAATTTTTTGTTAGTTTTCTAGATTTTATGTTATTCATAAAATAGACCTTCCAAATATTTTTTTGGGCTTTTTAAAGAATATTAATAGTTTTAATTTTTTATGTGACAAAGCACGGGTAACAAATTTTCTAATTTGATAGGATTTAGACCTTCCAAAGATTGCACAGTCTGGACCCTCTAGCACTTGCATAGTGGGTTATTAGTTTTATTAGAATTGCCCTAATTTAGTACATGATTTTATCTGCTGGTTCAATTCCTGGGAGTTATTTACTTGGAGAAAATTGTGAAAATTTTACTGCATATTATCTATGATACTTGGCTATTTTTTTTGTAAATTTGCATGGATTTTTGATGTGTATCTTATGATTTATGCGTATCTTATGATTTATGTGTATCTTACGATTTATATATTTTTGATTGAAATCTCTCCTGTTCTAATATATATATTTAGATACTATTTCAATTTTTGTGGATGATTGGCTCGAGGAAAAATTATTAAAATTTTATGATGAATTTCTTATAATATTCTGTATTTTTGTACAAATTTTTGTGAATGTAGGATGTGTGTTCTTTAAGTTACTTATTTTTTAGTGGAATGTTATATTTGGTGTAATTAGGGGTTGTTTGTATGCATAAAGTATACATTGATCATGTTTGTGATGATTTTAGGCATTCAAATAGTAAGGTATTGTCTCATATTTCATCTTCTTACTAGGATGTTTATATTTTCTTGCACTCATTTTTCTTTTTATATTTTTGTAATGTGTAGGAATTAAAATACAATAAGGAACACCTCTTCATCGATGCCATAGATACACTCTCATATTATTAATTATTTTCTAATAAATTAAGATATTTTTTAACTAACTTTTAAACTATTAATTTTATCTACTTGCGTGTGTGTATATGTATATGATTTTAATTCTTCTATTATCATTAGATGCTGTGCGATTTAATTAATATTTTTCTTACTTGTGTGTGTGTGTGTGTGTGTGTGTGTGTGTGTGTGTGTGTGCGTGCGCACGTGTGTATATATATGTGTCATGTGTGTGTGCGTATATGTGTATGCATATATATATATATATATATATATATATATATATATATATATATATATAGATATATATAGATATATTCAAACCATCTACTGCAGCATGTACTGTGCAAAACACGGGTCCAGACTAGTATTATAGAAATAATATTGTTTGAGATATTAAGATCAATATAATATTACGTGAATGTTATAGATACCTACAATCAATATCATTAAATATTATTTCTATCAACATTGAGCAATTTTAAATTGCGAGCCCCGACCCGAATTTATCAATGAATAAATAGGTATGAAATTTCAATTTTCACCAAATTCTTTGCCCATTAATACCACTTTTTTCTTTAATCTACATATTTAGATTCCAACTTCTCAAGTAGTTAATCATTTTCTGCAATGATCGACCCTCTCCCTAGTTGGGATAGTTACTACTTATCAGAAACGACTTTAAGGATCGTCGACTAGCCTTACAAATTGCAACAAGTGTTTCTAGCGTGCTTCATCCTTACACACACTGTATGAAAAACTTTTCAGAATCTCACATGTCATAAGATTTAGAGTTCTTAAGAGTGGACTTCCCAAAAAGAAATGTGCAACTTCGGTAATATAGGTAATCACTTCAATATTTTTCAGCCACGCTCAGGGTATTACAATCACCTATACTTGAAGAGTACAATGCCCTTGTTGTGCCTTACAAACCGACCGACTTACGCATCCTCTTGGCCAGTGGTCAATCCCAATATCTTTTGCCCCATTAGGTGACTGCGAATGCTCTCTTGTCAACTAGCACAACTTAGGGTCGTGAGTCAGCTCTGATACCATCTGTAACGCCCCGACTCCATATCAAGTTGGACAATTACTAGGAACGACTTTAAGGATCGTCGACTGACCTTACAAATCACCACAGGCCTTTTTGGCGTCCTTGCTTACACACTACGTGAAAAACTTCCCTATATATCACCTATCATAAGATTTATCTTTAGCAAACATACTTAACTGTAGAGTTTTTTAAGAGTGGGTTTTCCATAAAGGAAAGTGCACATTTGATAATATAAGTAGTCGCTTCAATCCCTTTAAGCCACGCTCGGGGTATTACATTTTCATGCTTAGTTATTTATTCAAGTAGCGGGTTAACATTGTTCAAACTCATATAAAAGGTACATGGCAACGCAAATGAAAGCAAGTAGTAGTTGTTGTTATTGTTATTATTATTGATCATGGAGGTAACTTTTTTTTATCAATATTATTATTCTTTATAACTAGTGTACATGTCGTGCTTTGCACGAGCATGAGTAATTATTCATTTAAGGTTAAATAGTAATTCAAACATAGCTGAAACAGCCAAATAACATTCTCTATAATTTTCTTGAATAATTTGACTAGGATGCTTTTAAGTTAATGACTTATAATTTTTTGTTCTCAAACTTATTTAAATGATCTGAATATATATATAATTAAAAATATTACCTGTTAATATGGAGTTGCCGTTCATATGAAGATGAAGTTTCTCAAAATCAACCAAATCAAACCTACGCCTTGGAATATCGGCACAACCGTCTTCTAACGCCCTCACAACAGTATTTGGGAAAAAGTGAAGTATTAATTTGCAGTCACCAACCACACGATAATTATCTTTATTTCTTTTGACCTTGAAGTTCATCAATAAATATATATGACCTTCCATGGGTATGTCTCAAAATCTATGAGCAAAAATTCCTTTAATTACTGCATGAAAGTAATAAGACTATAAGAACAAAAATGGAATGGAGATTTAAGATGTTGTAAAAATCAAAATGACTTTGGTTACTTGGCAAGTGAATATGATTTACTACATTTTCATCAATTAGAACCATCTCAATGCTTATAATATCTCCCTTCCTTCGGGTGTTTACAACTGTTTCATAAATGTGCAACTCTAGTCCTGATTTTTTAGTCTTCCTTTTCCTTGTTTAGATTGCTAAAAAATGTGTAGTTGTTGACTACTTGTTTAGATTCGTTCCCTAATGCAGAGGGGATTAATACACATATATGCATTGAGACTAACAAAGATATAGAATACTTGCTTTTTTTGTGTAGGGGGAAATACACATATATTGCTTACAATGGAGATGAGGATGCCATCGTATGTGGAGCAAAAAAATAAGGACTTTGATCGAAGTTAGAAAAGTTTAGAGGTAGGTGTATCATTTTGATGAATTAATTAGGTTTACATAGAAGATATTATTATCATTCTTTTTATTTTATTTGGAATTATTATTATTATTATTATTATTATTATTATTATTATTATTATTATTATTATTATTATGGTTCAATGTGCTGGTTTAACTAGTAATTATTTTGCTAACGGATGACCATTGCTTTACCCAACCTCATTATACAACAATTTGGTCCGTATGTGGTACGAACCTTGCCAATTTCTCGAAGCTGGAGGTGAATATAGATATTAAAGTAAAGCTGCTTGAAAGTTTTGCTTTCTCATGTTAGGAAAATGCTGAAGGATAATTGATGAGCTTAGTTGTAAGTTGAAGAAACAAATTGAATAAGAGAATCACTATAATGGCTTTATTTTGTGCCAAATTGTTCCGTAATTTTATTCTTGATTCATTTTCATGTTCTCATTATGTTGGCATAACATGTAGCCATTTTTTCCCATTCATGGACTAAGATCCAAGGTCTTTGATGAAGAGTCCTTCAATAAGTGGGGTGAAGTAGGATGAAGCACCAGCTTTCCCAGCGAGTTTGAGTCTTAACAAATAGTCGCAATAGCTTGGCTTCAAATATTCCTCTTGATGGAAGAAGTGAACCCTCTAGGAATGCCACTGAATTTGACAGATTCACCTTGTGAATTAAGGAGAAGTCCAATCAAATAGTAATTATATTTATTTGGTATTATTATTCTTTTTAAACTTATTACTATCTATTGATTTGCTTGGTTTTCTATAATCGCCAAGCTTTAATAAAAGTAGATTGGTAATTACTTTGTCAACTGACGACCTTTGCTTTACCTAGCTTCATTATACGACAATCTACGGTTCAAAGAATTATGTATGTCATTATTTTTGTTCACTTTATTAGCTGATGGCCCTTGCTTGACCTAAACTTTAATTATATTAGTTTGATATTAGGTTTATTTTAACTTATTATTATTTACTGATTTGCTTGGTCTTCTATAACCGCAAAGCTTCCATAAAAGTGATTATTGGTAATTATTTTGCTAAGGGATGACAATTGCTATACCTATCCTCATTATACAACAATTTTAGTAAATCCCTGAGTTTCACAACCGCACAGGATGAATTAGGGGAAAGTATAATCAAATCAAACAGTAATTATGTTTATTTGGTATTTTTTTTTGTAACTTATTATTATCAATTGATTTGTTTGGCTTTTTATAACCGCCAAGCTTTAATAAAGGTGCTGATTGGTAACTACTTTGTTAACTATTGACCCTTACTTTACTTAGCCTCATTGTACAACAATTTACCGTTCGAAAAATTATATATGTCATATATTATTTTTTTTCACTTGAGATCATTAATATCTAACCTATCACTGTGTAAGCATATGACTATTATCGATGTGGATTAGTATCATCACTTGTGATCCATGATTGTTTATTTATTTATTTGGGATAAGTATTCCATTGGTATGGAGTATGACAATATAGGAGCATTTAATTGTTGGTAGCAAGTCTGACTCTAACCGAGCTGTTATGGTAAAGATCTAAAGATGCAGTCTGTCAATAATACAATATTGCACCTTAATAACAATTATATCCAAAACAACCCAAATACAGTATCATGCAATATATAAGAATGCAATCTATAATACAGTATGATGCATCGTTATTCCCAACTTGGGTTTCTACATGGGAAAAATCATAACCCATTAATGTTTGAAGTGCTTCATAAATTACAATGCAACTTTCATTTGTTTTTATGGCTCCTTTGAAAAAGATAATTTAAAAAAATAAAAAAAAAGTGAGAAAGAGGAATTCGCAGTACATATGAATGTTCATTTATTATTGAATATGTCAAGCAAAAAAGTTTAAAAGGTATATGTAAAATTGAATTTCACAAACATTGTTGTATTGTGATTTCAAAAATCATAGTATATATACGTTAAAAAGATTGCCTTATTGTGTTTTGCTGTATTAATTACACAACTCCAAAGGAAAAAGAAAAATTTAAAAACTACTAGACCAATGATGTTGTGTCAAATGTCATTCATCCTGTAGCACATTCAATTTTATATAATAACCAGAACTATTCTCCTTGCGATGCAAGGGTTGAGGTTAACAATATGACAATGTCCAAAATTATGACTAATTCATCAATTATTTTGTTTTCATCATTTAGATTTATATAATTAGTTGATATTTCTAAGTAATGTGGTTTACACGTGTTATTTTTAAATATGTAAGTAATTATTTATTAATGATATTTCTAAGTAATTGATCAAGAAGAGGATGAAAAGTCTTGTGGAGTACATAAAGAAAGATAAAAAAAAGAATTGTATGCATGCTAAAACACACAAAATGAATTTAAATAGTAATTAATAACCTATCCTATAAAGTTATGACACTTGGCAAAAATATGTGAAGTTACTCAATTTTATATATAGTTATATAGATAATAATAATAATAATAATTATTAATTGTTGTTGTTGTTTATAATGATCTTTTCAACGGACCTAGATGTTTATTTCCAAAGGTGTAAGTTTTAGTCATCCATGATATATCGATTGACCTAAATGTAAATAAGGCATTAATATTTTGGTTATGCTACGATTCTTGAAACTCCTTCAATTCCCATCAACTAACTCAACCCTTAATATGTGTAAAAAATTATTGCATAATTTATATCCTTCTACCTATCCAATTTATGATAGTAACACCCTTCTACCTACCCGATGTGTGAAAAATTATTACATAATTAATGAACTCGGCTCTTATTTTGAGGTTACTTTGTCATCTCATCCTACAGTTGCATAGATATTTCAAATATTGAATTAAAATGTGACATTCAATTTTATTAAATGACACTAATTAAAGGAATTAACATCGACTAGATTCGGACTATTATAGCCTCGACCATGCATGTTTGAACACCCCCCCCAAAAACCCACTCTCCTCCTTGCCATCAACCAATAGCTATGGCAAGAAGCCAACAATGGCCATAAAAGAGGGCGGAGGGGGGGGGGGTTCTTGCTACACAAGTACCTTGATCCTAAAAACCAGCCAAGGTTTGCCCAAATTGCATCTAGTAACAAAAAATAGTCCTGGAGTTATCATAGCTAAATTTATGTGTATGATATAGATTTTGGTCATGTTGGATATTCTATGAGACTTGCTACACTTGTTGAGCTTTTCCTCCCCATATACGAGCACATCTCTCAATCCATAGATGATAGATGAAAGCTGAAAATATAGGGTAAAAGACTTGTTTTTTTCTCACTCATCCTGTAATTTATTGGGATAGAATTTTAACAGAAAAAACTAACTCTTATAAAAAATATATAGTAGTAACCAAATGAGCAAGTTCAGGTTTTGAATTAGATTTCTTAGAATGAAACTAGAGTTAATTCATATAAGGTCCTAAATAATTCTAGAACTTCTTAAATTGAGTCCAAACTTAATTTAATGTGTATCGGAATAACCGTTCAAGATCTCAAGTTTAGCACGCTACAACTCAATGAACTCTTGCCTCCAAAATCCCATATCCCAAAAGTTAACAAAACTGCAAAATAAAGCACAATTAGGCAAGTGCCCATGCGCCCAAATGACAATCAAGACAGACTTCTTTTTGCTGGTTTGGGGGGGGGGGGGGGGGGG
>JACYFF010031954.1:5592195-5626979 GCA_017589665.1 Selenicereus undatus | reverse complement strand
CTGACCGGTTACTCGTGCTGCCAGTCATCCACATTACACGGAGGATTCGAATCCTCGGTGTCTCACTCTCAATCGTCTCACTCACCCTTGCACCCTTCAGGCTTCAGTCAGGACTGTCCTGACTGCTGTGCTGTTGAAGTACCCACTTCCAACAGAACAACCCAGAAAAATGGGGTTGACCCAGCGCCTCACCTTGCTTTCAATGGCATTCTCTCTCCTATGCATACCAATTGTTTGTTTAAATGCCGAACTGAAGAGTCTTATGGACATAAAAGCCGCCCTTGACCCTCGAGGCGCCTATCTCTCTTCATGGGTTGGTGATGGGGACCCTTGTGGAGGGACATTTGAGGGTCTTGCTTGCAATGAGCATGGCAAAGTGGCTAACATTTCTTTGCAGGGTAAAGGGCTTGACGGTGTTTTGCCATCCGCCATTGGTGAGCTAACAAACTTGTCTGGGTTGTACCTGCATTTCAATAGATTAAGTGGGGAGATACCCAGAGAGATTTCTGGGTTGACTCAGTTAACGGATCTGTATTTGAATGTCAATAATTTTAGTGGAAGTATTCCTGAAGCGGTTGGGATTATGTCTAGCTTGCAAGGTTAGCCCTTGATTTCCTGTTTCAAATGCAAAGTTTCAATCTTTAAATTTTGTCTGTCTTTTGATATGTCTTGTTTAATCTGGATGTTATGTGGTTTGAGCTAGAAGTATCTAATTAACTTGTTATTGGGACGTCTCAGCATGCCCATTTGGCTTTTAGCATATCTTTCCCTCTTTTTTCTCAGTGGACAAAAGAAGAGGTGTAAAAAAGCACGCGCTTTTTCCTATTTCTCATGGATTGACCCTCTAGTAGTACCTGATTTGCTTTTTATAGCGGTGTTTATGACTTTAGTGTATGCTGTAGCGGTGTTTTATAGCGGTGATTATTGTCATGGGAATTTCCAAGATTTTCGTTTAATTGTTCAAAATGTCATGTTCATGGTCAAACTAATGCGAACCTTCTAGGGAATGTGTTTCATATTTGCTTTTCTTCTTCTACAGTTTTGCAGCTGTGTTATAATAATTTAAGTGGAAATGTACCTACACAGCTTGGGTATCTCCAGAAGCTTAATGTTCTTGCTCTTCAGTACAATCAATTGACAGGGGCAATACCTGCTAGTTTGGGAGACATGGGCATGTTAACCAGGTTGGATTTAAGCTTCAATAGGCTTTTTGGCTCCATTCCTCTTAAGTTAGCTGAAGCACGCTCACTAAGAATCCTTGATATTCGAAACAATACTCTTTCTGGCAATGTACCCATTGGTAATTTGCTCTTTTAACCAAACGTTCTCAGTTTAATTCATGTTTTGGCTAGCATATAGGTTGAATTTGAAAGCAAGAAACTAACCTACATTTTATCAAATAAAGCTCTGCAGAAGATGACTGATGGGTTCCAATATGACAACAATCCCGGTTTATGTGGAGCTGGGTTTGCCTCCTTGAAATTGTGTGCTGATTCCGATAATAGAAGTCTTAATAAACCCGAAGCATTTGCTCCTGGATCTGGCGGGTATGCTAGGAAAGATCTACCAGAATCAGTAGACCTTCAGAAAAACTGCAACCAAGTGCAGTGCTCAAGCCCTTCTAAGAATTCACATGCTGGTGTTGTTTCTGGAGTAGTTGTAGCTGCTTTAGTTACCGTCGTTGGACTTTCCACATTTACTTGGTTTCGCCGCCAGAAGCAAAAGATAGGAAATACTTTAGAATCTGCTGATGCTCGGCTTAGCACTGATCAAGGGAAGGAAGTCTGCAGGAGGAGCACTTCTCCTTTAATCAGTCTTGAGTATTCAAGTAGTTGGAATCCTCTAGGAAGAGGTTCGCAGGAAGTTATGGAGAGTTTTATGTTCAATTTGGAGGATGTTGAGTCTGCTACACAACATTTTTCTGAAGTCAACTTTTTGGAAAGGAGTAATTACTCAGCTATATATAAGGGAGTCCTAAGGGATGGTTCACTTGTTGCCGTCAAATGCATAGCCAAGACAAGCTGCAAGTCTGATGAAGCTGAGTTCTTGAACGGATTGAAAGTTTTGACGTCATTACAACATGGAAACCTTGTCAAATTGAGAGGGTTTTGTTGTTCAAAGGGGAGAGGAGAGTGTTTTCTTATTTATGATTTTGTCCCAAACGGAAACTTGCTTAAATATCTTGACTTAAAGGCTGGCGATGAGAAGGTCCTTGAATGGTCTACTCGAGTTTCCGTCATCAAGGGCATTGCCAAAGGTTAGTTTGTATGATCTTCTTTGTGACCGTTACAATTCTGCATTCACATTTGTGCCTGAATCAATTTCCTATTAATCTGCCCTATATGAGGCTCTTTTCTGATTTGATACAAGAGACTGTCCAAGGGCCTGTCTGATAGCTATGTGAAATATTGCCCATCAGAATTTGTATATGTAATTGAAGTCATAACCTTTACTTTCAGTAACATGATCCTCTAATCATGAAAGAACTGTGGTTCTAGAAATCTAAACTTGGTTTTCGTTTGGATGAATTTAGACTATGGAACTTGAAAATCATCTCCATTTGTGAACTTCTATTCTGTTCATCGGCATGACATCCTTGGGAGGAAAGTTGAGAACTTTTGCACATGTATCAGATAATTAGAAAGTTTGTTTTGAAAGATTGATTGTGACTGTTGAACTTCACTTTTCTTTCCCCTTTTTTTTGTGGTGGGGGGATGATTAGCGGCACCCTCATAGCCCCCATATGTCTCTAGAATTGGTCTCATACTGAGTAGATATTGCCATTACTGCTCCTACGGCTTCGAAATGTCATCCCCTAAGCGTTGATGACTTGTTGCCTTCATCCTGTCCAGAGGATGTCTTATGAAGTATCTAACTTGTCTATTCACCACTCTATTCCAGGTGTTGACTATTTGCACACACCTCAACCAAACAAACCTGCTTTAGTCCACCAGAACATATCAGCTGAGAAGGTGCTCATTGACTGGCGCCTCAGCCCCCTACTTGTAGGTTCAGGTCTCCAAAGACTCCTAGCTGATGACATTGTCTTCTCTATGCTCAAAGCTAGTGCTGCCATGGGTTACCTGGCTCCCGAGTACACAACTACTGGGAAGTTTACAGAAAAGAGTGACGTCTATGCATTTGGCATGCTTGTTTTCCAAATCCTCTCGGGAAAAAGTAGAATTGATCAATCAAATCGCCAAGGTGCTGATTCTGGCAGATTTGAAGATTTCATCGACCTGAATCTTAATGGAAAGTATTCAGAATCCGAGGCTGCTAAGCTAGGTAAAATTGCATTATATTGCACTCATGAGCTCCCTCATCGAAGGCCAACGATCAACACCGTCAGACAAGAACTAAGTCTACTATGTGACAGTTCCTGATCTAGAAAGTGACTTTCTTCCCCGAATCTTCCAATTAGTGATAATGGGCAAATGCTAACTATAAGCTAATCTCATTTGCACCATCTATGTAATTTTGTTGTAGCTTAGCTGTTATGATAATAAATCGGTCCGTCGTAAGCTTGGAAATTTTTAGGAATGGAGGACTGATGGTGTAAACTTAATTAGTAATTAGGGCTCGTCAGGCAGGTTTAAGGAGTAGGCTAGAGTGATGTAGTTGTTAGTACGTCGGTTGTGACTTTGTTTGCTATATGTTTGGCAACTTTGAAGTTGAACTGGTCTCTGGTATTATGCAATGAACTTTTCATATTTTGTTGTATTCTTTTTCATCTGTGGCTGAATTTTGCGGGACTTCTGCCTCCTTTGAAACCATTCTTCTTAAAAATTAAAGTTTTTACAAAGGAAGACAGAACAGAAGGAAGAAACAATGATAGTACTGCAGACTGAAATATTTGCAGTCAGATCTGACTCAGATGTCATATTTTAAGTAGCAAACACAATCAAGTATGTTGTGGAATTATAGCCAAGTTTTTGAAAATTTTTGGAGAGAAATGGCTTTTCTAATTTGTCCAGACTGAAGAAAGCAACCCTTCTTAATGAATGCCCATGTGAATTCTGGCCCACCTAGGCCCAACTTGACACTACAATGCTCATAAAATTTGAATTATAAATAAAAAGTTATATATATCTCATAAAATACCGAGAGGCAAGATATAAATAAAAAGTTATGAATTAAAATTTGAAAAGTTTAAAATATATAATCGTTTTTATTTCTTTGTCTTATTTTAGAATAATATAGTAGGTAGAGTAATAAGGTGTAATCTTTTGCATAAAGTTTAAGTAGTGTGTTTAGATTCTCTACAAAATTATATATTTTTTAGGGCTTGTTCTTTTTAACTTATATAAGTAACTTATTGCTTATCAATGTTGATGAATATCGATATGTGTTGATCACTAAAAATTAATGCTGATGAATACTTATCAGTACTGCTGATCATGATTAAAATTATGAGTGAAAAATATGACTAAGTATTGATCAATGCTGATCAATGTTGATGAGTGTTGATCAATACTTTTGCTGATTAGTGATAAATGCTAATGATAAATACTTATGATAAGTTGAAAAGAACAGATTCTTAGTGATATATTGATATACCCATAAAATCTATTTTTCTTCATATGTGTCTTAAAAATAAAAATAGAGATAAATCTCAATGAAATCGACCATTCTCTATGACCTATTATACCTATCAAAGCTCCCCACCTTTCTTGGAACAAAAATGCCATATTCACCTAATTTAAAACTCATGCAACTTGACATAATAAAGAGAACATTGCAAAAGACAAATTTTAAGTTTGGATTGCTCATAATAGGCTCATGTTAGATTATCTTACTCAAATTGACTAAGAATCAAATCATTTAGGCTTAAGACTTATCTTCAATTCATTTAATCAAATTATTAAGAAGTCACTCTTAACGGATTGAATAGATGACTCTTGGGTCAGTTTATTTTCTAAATATTAAAATTATTTATGGTATGATTAAATTAGATTGTCTTATATTTTGAGTCTGATTAGAATATTATTTTTTATGTTATTGTAATGTTGGATAAAATTAAGATAAAACGGTCTATATTTTATAGCTAGATCGTTGTATTGAAACTTGCAATATCTTAAAAAAATTCGACAATAACAACAAGTATTGACAATCTTTTTCTTTCACATTAAACTAAGAGTATCTTTTGATTTCAAATTGAATACAAATCAATGTTATCAAGTCAGTGAACAAATTAATAATGTCATTTATCCTATATATGTGGTTAATAGAAATATATAATGGCCTATTGGTTTTGCTATGTATGCATGATCCTGTACATAGGAGCAACAATATTTTAGGTATCCCTTCTAATGTGTATATTTTCATTAATTATATGTGCGTTTGTGTGTCCGTGTGCAACTTTTTTGCATAAAGGGGTAAAAATATTTAATGAAAATTATTTTAAAATACTTTTTAATGTAAAAGACAATATAGTCCTCATTGAAATGAAATAATTAAAAGTTTTGATTAACAAAAATATTAATCTCCTAATCGCATCTTGTTTCTTTGAACTGGCCATACATAGATCGAATTACCTTCAGTCGTGCCCTAGTGGTCTTGGGTTAGTACGCCATGATTGTCATTTGGTAGGAGCAATAGTTGTGCTTGGGAGGATGAAGTGAATAATCGACCTCTTTGAGAATAGAGATATCTGAAGAGGTAAAGACTATTTGTATCTGAATTTGTCTAGAATATACGAAAGCAAGATTTTCACCAAGAGGAGCTGTTGCTGTCATTTTTAGTTTTCTTGATAAAAAATTTGAGTTAAAATTAAATAAAATTAAAGGTTTTAAAAATGAGTGAATAAATTACAAACTTTTAAAAATTGCTGTGTACAATTGACTTTGAAAAAGTGATTTTTGTTAATTTTCCCCTAATTTTCTGGTCTTGTTAGTTTCATTACTTAATTTTCTTAAAAATGAGGTATGTGTGTGTATATAAATATATGTGTGTGTGTATATATATGAACATCTAGATCTTGAGAAATGGAAGATCTAGATGTTTGTACTAGTCAAGAATATATAATGGGTTAGGTATTCTCTAGATCCCCAATGGACACATCACACATATACTAGTACTAAAATATGCCCTTAAATAGAAAGCATCTTTACTTTTGAGGCTGCAATTGGAACTTGGGAGCACAGTAATTCATATATAGGTGTGAGTGTTGTTGGAAATTGGAGTCTCCAAAATAAATTAATCATATGCCATATGCTAATCAATTCATTTACCTATTTTTCTTAGAATGAGCCAACAGCCAATAGTTTATATGAATGACTTTTTATCAAATGTATCAGGGGTGAAATTACAATTTTTTTTTATAAACTTAGACAATTCGGAATGGTAAATTCTCATCAACCTAGCAAATTGAAAGGACAAAAGGGGCATATGTAGAAAAGTAAATTTTATTTTTCTTATTCTAAATCCAAGTAGGTAAAAATGTACAAACTCATCTTTACAACTTTCAAAGGCGGATCAATATCCAAATTAATGTACTACTAGTGTAACACAAGGAAATGCTGGCATGTATACACAATGCCCTTGGATGAGCTTTCCAACACCTATGATTTAGGTAATACTAAAGGAACCATCTAAGCTTTTTATCAAAAACCACAAAGCTAGATGTGCATATATCACAAACTTCTATAGTTTACAACTAATTAACATTTACAGTAGTCTTAACATCGATTAAAGAGGGATTTTTTTTTTTTGGATTTTGGATCCTCTATTTCACTGGAGTGGAGCTACTATCATAGATTTTTTCCATTAACAAGGTTTGAAGTTGAGAATTTACTTAAGGGAAACAAGTGTCAAACCACTTGAGCCAATCTGTGTTGGTTTAGTAAATAGGAATATGATGATGCATATTTATGCTTGTATGATCCTTTGTTGAGGGCAAATGACCCTAAAAACATGTTCCTCTCCGGTGCACTTGTCTATCTTCACTATCCATTTGCTCTTCTTTCTGGTGGGTGCGGTACCATGGCCCCTAGTGCTCAGGGTTTTAGGCACATTACTAACTAGTAGCCCTTCTCCAATGGGTAAGAAGTGTCCTAACTCCTTCCTGGAGGGCACCATGTGTTGGGCATTATAGCCCATCACTAGTGCCCCATTTTGCTGACCTGTCTTGAAAATGACTTCTTGATCATTGATCCTACAATCAACTACCAAGAAGTCTGCATCCTTGTACTGATTGATTAGTAAAATGTGTGGGTCTCCTATCACAAGCTCCACAAGGTTTAAGTGACCTGACAGCTCAGATTTTGACACTTGGACCTCCTTTATGCCAGGCAAAATGCAAACCACTCGACCGCCAGTCTGGTGGGCCGCGGCCACCAAGGCTAGGGTGGTTGGCCCGGCTGTGGACCTGCACACCTCCACCATGAGTTGGGCATTGTTGCCACCTGCTGAGGCAGATACGAACTCTGCTACATCTGGCTCTTTTCCTTCTTTTCCCTATCAAAACCAATTACAAAAACATAAATCATTCAATATGATTCAAAATAATACAGTAACACACCAGTATCAATACATATAGTCGAATATTAACCAACCAAAACTGCGAAAAAGATGGTCTCCATTATTTAAAAGATAATACAAGAAATGAAAACAAGTACTCACCATCTTAATGGTCCTAAGGTAAGCTCTTGTGGCATTTTCAGCACACCAATTAGCCATCTTGTGTGATCTGTGGTCTGTTTGATTTCAGTGATTTTTCTTGAAGCGTGAAGAAGCAAAGTGCTTTAGGTATGAATGCACATAAATACCACTTCAAAGAGGCTTGGGTGTTGGGACTAACTGAGGCAGGTTCTTTACCATTACCTAATTTATTATTTATTTTATTATTTATTATTTTAAATGGCCATGTTGACCAAGATCTCTCTTTTTTGTTTTTTTTTTTCATGGTCCAATTATATGTGCATCAATAATGTTTTAGTTAGCTTCTTCTAATTAATAGTATATTGAGGGCCTATTCTTTTTATTAGTAAATTTCAATTTACCAAATTCAATAAATTTCAATAAAAGAATTTCAACCTCAACTCACTTCAACAACAAAAAAAAAAACCAACTTCAACCCATCATATAAAAAAATATATACCAATGTTTTCCAACTTCAACCCACTTCAATATATTTTAATCTACTTCAACCCACTTCAACATATTTCAATCTACTTCAATTCACTTCAACCCACTTCAACCAAAAAAAAAAAAAAAAAAACCTAATTTCAATTAACTTCAACTAACTTCATCCATTCCCAACCTATATTTTCCAAAAAAAGAATAGACCCTGAATAAAGATATGATGTGATGTGCTCTTGCGTGTTAGTTCTTTCAAGTGAGAGATAATTAAATTAATCAAAATCGATCTCCATGATAACTCCTTGAATGTGACAACTATATGGAGGACACTCTTTTCTTTCTCCTTGAAATTACGTGTGAAAGAACCCCCAATAAAAAAAAATAAATTGTGGTCAATAGAAGCTCTCTGCAAAATGCTAAATTTTGGGGTTGATGAAGAGACACCACTTTTGTTAGATGTTGTTTCTCATTTTGAGTTGTTAACATATATGCGTACGTATGATGGCCAAAATCTGCATCTTCTTTTAAGTTTTAAAGACGCCACTATGAATAAAAATCACTTGTCTGAGTTACATTTTTATAGATATGATATTTTGAATGTATAGTTAAATACTTTATCAGTTGCGATAATTAGAAGCTTTTACAGTATTAATAATATAGTATTATCTATCTAATCTTGACAGTTAACAGTCATATAGTAACCGATCTTTAACAGTGTAATATTTATGTATACACTTTTCATGCTACTATAGTATCTATTCTGAGATGGAATCACACACTCTAACACTCTCCAACACTTAACCCTAATCAAATCCAATCCTTGAGGAAATTTTAAAAAGGGGATGTTTCAATTTAATTATCATAAGGTTTTCAACTCTTCAACATAAGAAATACAAGGATCATCTCAGCAATCTAGTTAGCTCAATCATGTCTTCTTCTTTTTTTGGTTGGGGGGGGGGGGGGGGGTGGAAGGCTCAATCGTAACTTTGTGAACTTGGCTACAATAATTGAAGTGAACGTGATGAGCCACAATGGGGAGCACAGATGGAACATGTAGCCAACCCGAGCTTTAAATGGGTGTCCCCCAAATTGTCAGTTTCATCCTGACAAAATTAATCAGGACACATCGCCCAAAAAAAAAAAAAAAAGATTTTGTGACCTTCCTACATCATGCTATAATTGCTGCTTTATGCATATATCATATATGATTGTGTATAAAGCGGGAACTAATTTTAATTTGATAATTATTTTTAAATACTTTACGCATTCAGTTAATATTCAAGTGTTTTATTTATAGAAAAGATGTAATCTAATATATTCAAAATTACTTTCATTATTTTGGTTTGACTACCAAAGTCTTTAATGTATTGTGTTACCTGAAAAGAAGGATATTGTTCATCCGAACGAGGAATGCTTATTATACATGCACGTGTATCGATATATGCATATATGGATTGAAAGTTGCAAAAGTAAAGATGGGGGGGGGGTTATCAAATGCAAGCCCATAGATTTGTACGTAAACCATTTAACTTAATTAATATTTAGATTAATGATAGATCGATAGATATTGTTGTCTTTTACCCAAGCATATTAAATACTCCATAATATAACATAGTTTTAAGTTAGATAATCTCATCTAAAATGAATTATATTGATTTAACTCCAATTCTCAAGTGAAAATCCACTTCAGGAAAAAGTTAAAGAGTACTACTTACACCATGTTATTATATTATGCTTTCTCGGATTAATTACAATAATTGTCATTCTAAAGATTACTGCGCATTTCTAAATTTTAATCTTGTAAAAATGCAACAGTTAAAAGTCCATTTATGTTAAATGTATGATGCAAATTGTGAAATTATTAGTAATAAAGATTTATAAAATCTTAATGGCACTCACTGATTAAAAACCAACTCTAATTAAAATTTCAATTATGATTGGCTGGAATTAAAAATAAATACAAGTGTGAGACACAAAGGGAAAGATTGTTAAATTCATGCAAGAGACTAGGAACTTTCCAAGATGCATGAACGGATGAACCAAAGGCAAGTAAAATGGCCGACAATCAAGACAGAGATCTAAATGGAACATTTTTTTTTTTTACAAGGGTGAGCGGATCAACCCACAAGGCCCATATCACAGGATACCCAATAGACCTTAACAAGCCAGATGAGGGGATGTCAAGTCCAAAACCAAAAGCTCAAACCCACAAGCCTCCAACATATACAACTTCTGCACAAAGTAGAAGTGTGTGTCCCCTAGATTTGAACATGGGTGGAGAGGAAGGAAAGTGGAAGTGTTGGCCAACACTTGACAAGATCTAAGTGGAACATGTTATGGTAAGGCTTGTTCATAATCATAAAATTATGATTGGCTCGAATTAAAAATAAATACAAAAAAAAGACTAACCGCTAGAAGGAGGGCTTGAACCTCCGACCTTGTGGTTAACAGCCACACGCTCTAACCAACTGAGCTATTCCAGCTTATTAGTCATGCAGTTGCTCTGGTGTTTTAATGAGCAAGATGTCAAAAAATCAATTGAGAAATTTGAAATTTACAAGAGCTATAAAAAGTTTGGGATCTAAAATAATATGTATAGAAATCATAAGATAAAATGAACTATTTTCTTTAAGTAATTTGTGAAAAAAAAATACAAGTATAATGTAACATAATTTCAATCTACATAAAATTACATTAAGTGAGTTTTAATCTAGCTTATCTTCAGTTGAATTCTCATTAACCAGACTTTTAGATTGGCCCACTTAGCTTGTTTTAGGTGAAATCTTCAACACTTTCAACTTTCAAGTAGTCAGTTTACCCGCAGCAAGAAAGGCAAATAGCTGCCAAGACAGTTGGACACGATACAACACTCTTCTGAGGTGGGAGATAATAATTTATAGCTCTGGAATTTTTGTTGACAGTTTAAACAGGATTTGTCTAATCAAACATTATTCAAGAAAATAAAACAAATTGATCTATATAATGGAGGAACAAATAGCTAGCTTTGAACTAAAGTTAGGGGGGGGGGGGTAACCTACAGAAGGATTACTTATTGCCCTTCAGCAAAAAAATTATAACCAATCAGGTGAAAGACTAGGGCTAAACCATGGTCACAATAGTCCATTGTTCAAGCCTGTTGCAGTAAAAAAACAACTTTCGATATCAAAATATGGCTATGAGATGTCTTCAAAGATCCCTAACCAACTATTAACCGCTTTTGCTCGAAGCATACAATCCTCCGGTCAAGTTTACATTGATTCCGGAATGTTCAGAATACAGGGCATTTGCATATGCAGTCTCCCCAAGTCCGAGTGAGCCGATCACCATGTGAGTGCAGAAGCCTATTTCTTAAGGGCATTCATCTTATCCCTGAGGTAGTACAGCTTAGCCCTCCTCACCTTTTTCTTGTCTAGCACTTTAATCTCCTTTATGTTGGGTGAGTACCTGTCACGATCAGATTATTGGTTAATAATCCATCAACATTTATTGCCCAACTTAGAAGCTACAAAACTAGAAATGGCCCAAATCGACGAATGAAATATAGAGTAGTTTTCCAAGTTCATACAATGGCAGAAGACTCTCAACTCCAACTCCAGCAACTAGCCGCCTTACTCTAAATGTTGTATTTAAACCCGCATTCCGCCTCGCTATAACAACGCCCTTTATTGTGGTAATCCGCCGTTTGTTCTCTGGAACTTCCTGTTGAGAGAGAGAGAGAGGGAGCGAGAGAGAGAGAGAGAGAAGATAATAGAGTGACAATACTGAGTACAATGAAGAGTGCAGACTGAAGGGTTGTCTCCATTAAGCTTCACATACCAATTTGAGCTGGACAATATAACCAGGCTTGATATCAGGGATTTCTCTCTGCGCCTTTACCTCCTCAACTGCTTCTCTATCTAGAATCTATTGAGAACATAATGAATGGAACATAAGAACAGCGAAGAAATGCATATGAATCCGCGCAAAGAAGATAAGCAACAAAGCAAGTATACCTGCATTATGTGCCTTGCTGTTTTGTCAGGCCTCTTGAATTTTATCCGGGTAGGCCTGTCGACTTCCTGAGCACTAGCTTCATTAGACGGTGATTCGACTGGACTAGTAGCTGTTGTGAAGAGCCTACTGCGACAAGCAGCAGTGACCAAAGACCAATGACTCGTAGTGAACTCTGCACCTCCATTGAAGAAAGCTAATGAAGGCACACCAAATCCATGTGCAGAAGCAGGCTCATGGCTAAGTTTCCTTCCCTGAGAGAGTTCAAAATCAGTACACAACAGTTTTCAGCTTGAAATAGTTTGTTATTTCTCATCTCTTTCCTATACAGGCTACACAAGAAAGTTATTACTAGAATTATCTACATCAGTTTCAAAAGATTTAAGAATTGTGCAACAACAGCCAGAACCATACGATCCCATGACCCAATTACCACTCTCAGTTCTCCCACCTAAGATGGAGACAGAGGAGGGATCAGATGTACAGAGTCTTAACCTTGCACTTCCACAGAGACTATTTCTATTGGAGCCTTGATTGAAACCTGCCTTGTTAGCATTTTGCAACGAACAAAAGCACAAAGTAGTTCAACAAGGCAGGTTAACATGATGTAATGACGACAAAATTGCAAAAGAAACTGACTCTTTAGCGCCATTACAAAACTAACAAGAAGTAAACCAATAACAATGATTTGCAGCTCCATAACTGCAAATCGACAGAGTAAACGTGGCAGCTCTATATGATGAGATTTACCCAGCTCAGCTTCCATATAGAAAGAAAAATGACACCCTTGTTTTTCAGCCCCCCAACCCCCCCCCCCAAAAAAAAGGGAGGGAGGGGGCAGTTGCAAGTAAGAGATTTGATAAAGGAGACGGCTGAATTTTTCATTCAGGATGCAATATCTCTCATGGTTTTATATTAAAATGCCACACTAATCCCAAATGTAACATCCAAACTATGAAGATCAACGAGCAGCTAATAGTCTAACACTACAGAAAGATTCATCCACTTGGGAAACTATTACTACTTTTATATACACCAATCCTGCAGCCAGCAGAGAACTATACAAGGTATGAAATTCCCTGTATCAGGCCTTTCCTACCATATGTCATAGACAACATTTTTTTGAAAAGCCTCCACAAAGTTGATGTCAAAATTAGGTATCACACTCTGACAATGATGTACATACACTAATCTTCTATGAGTTATTAGGTTAATAAAAAGGACTCATCCAATAAAACTTAGAAGTGAACCATAAACTCTCATGCCAATAATTTGAACAGAGAACGTTATGGTAACTACTTGCAAACAACCATAAACGAAGGAAACATAGACAAACATGAAACGAAAAAGAGAGACTGTTATTGTTCAAAAGACAGGAGTAGAATGCTTTGCCATCTCTCATCAGCTCCATCAACAGCAGAGTGCAGTTTTATATCAGGAACTCGGGATGTCACCAAAAACAATGGAAAGCATTATCATGTCTTAAATGTTGAGTACAATTAACGCCCAAACGTTGTTAATCCACACTGAACAGACTCCACTACGACTCCATACACTACACTTCACCGTCACTTGTTCATCCGTAAAACTAGACATCATAAGAAGTATAAAGCATCCTCTGACGGCCAAACACCCCCCCCCCAAAAAAAAGGGACAACTGACTTCTTCTATCAGCCACCAAAGCTTCCTCAATGAAAGAGAAACTCTCCGTCCTAAATAGTAGTATCTCTCCCTACCCCTAGTGTTTTGTTGTTCTGTAACACTCAAATCACTTTTGCCAATGAAAAGCCCTAAAGAGAATTTCCTCATTTACTTCTTCTCAAAAACAAAGAGATTGCATATGCTTCCTAAGACCCATCGGCCTGAAAATTCTAAATTTCACATGAACTGTAATCACAATAGTAGACTACGTACTTCATAAATCATAAATTCCTTCACATTTTAATCACTCTATGCATTTGTATTCAAACCCACAATAGCCCAGCCATAGCCATGAACCCACATAACCAATTTCCCGGCAAAATACAACAACAGCAACAACTCTCAGTGTGGGTCCCGCTTTCGCGGGGTATGCGGAGATCCAGATGTAGGCAACCTTACCTCTACCGGCAATCCTGCCCGTAGAGAGGCTGATTCCAAATCTCCCAGCAAAATCAAATTCCAAAATCATTCTTCAACACAAAATCATTTCTAAGTAGTAAAAATGCTAGAAAAATTGGGGGAGAGAAGTTGGAAATGCAATACCGAAGATACTGAGGCGACAGAACCAAACTCGTGGATTGACCAGAATGAGTGGCCATTAGAAGAACCCAATGCAGTATTATTCGCAACAAAATTTCCCAAATTGACGCCATCACAAGCCGATGAGCTGACCCTAGAAGGCAGGATTGAACTGGAGAAAGTGAACTCCGAGCTGATTCTGCATTGCGATCGAAGGGCCCTAATGAGAGAATGCATTGCTTCTTGGGAGAGGTACCAAGTAATTTTTGTTGGATTGATTGATGAATGCCCAGAATTACGAATCGCAATGAGTTAGGGTTTTGATTTGCCGAAAATGGTTGATGATCTCACGCCCCCATAACTTCTGCAAAACCCTACTGCTTGCTGTTTTGGTGAGTGGCTCTGGCCTTGAAGAAGTCTACGTCTATCAGTGGATGAATAGACCAAATTGCCCCTTGCAATTGGAGCCTAAACTCAACACATCTTCATGTCAGGATCACAGCAATAGGAGGTTTTGAGGGATTAAAATTGTCATTGTGCTCGAAACTATAGTGTTGTTTATAAAATAGAAAATATGGTTGTTTCATAGATAATTATATGATGAAAATTTTGATTTGATTTTAAAAAGTGTATAAAATCATTTTGTATGAAAATTTACGTTACTGACAGCCCTAAGCCTCATTATTTTGCTAGTTCCTTATCTAATTAGGTAAATTTTCCCTTTGAGAAGATGAATTCGACTATTAATTATTGTGAGTTACGTAATTCGATATTCATATATAATCGAAACCGGAAAACTCCTTTAACTCGGCTTTCTCTTGAAAACTTGCTCATTCGATGCCAAGAAAAATAAAGTTGTCATACCAATTTTGAGAAGAATCTATTGAAATGAAAATTAGATTAATAATAAACAAAAACCCTGTCTAAATAAATACCAAATAATGTCACATAGAAGAGAAAACTCGATAAAAATAAATAAGATTAAATATTACAAGAGGGTTACATGTATCACATGAACTTTAGGTCATATTAAACAGAAAAGTAAATAATCAATGAATAAGAAGGATGTTTACTAGTAATAAAAAAGACTTACACATAGACATAGAAGAGATTTTCTAGGAGATTCTTTTAAGTAATTTCACCAAACTTTTTTTTTTAAATACAAAATGCTAACGCAATCAACTAATAAGAAAAGATAGTGCAGACAAATGCCGGCCAAAAAATATGTGAAAGTTTTTTTTTTGGGATTTTTTTTGGTTGGTTGGGGGGGGGGGGGGGAGACAAGAAGGCATTTCAACTTAATAAATCTTCATTGATGAATTGAGGACCGTGCCTTGAAAATGGAAGACAGACATGTCTTCAAAAGGTATCACGAAACACGTATCTTCTGTAATCAGTAAAAGCCTAAAAGGTATTATGATACATTACATAAAATACATAAGATTTCTCAGCGTTGGTACAGCTAAAACCCACAAATGCAGCAATCCATTCACCGTTGCCAAGATATGAACCCCGTCAAATTCAATCACAGCATCACGAAACCAACCCCCCAGGCCCCCACCCCCCCCCCCCCCCCAAAAAAAAAACCCCGAAAAACCTGGAAAAAAAAAGGAAGATTAGAAAGTTAGAAACAGGTGAAATCAGCCCACCCAAAGCCTTACAAAACAAACTTGGCTGCTCCTTGCAAACATCGGTTCTCTCTCTACATCTGATTGCCATCCGGAATAGTTTGCTTTCCAGAAGAAAGCGCGAAACACACAAGAGGACCATAGCCCCATGAGTCACCAAGTTCTTAATCAAGGATGAAGAGCATGGCAGTTTTAAGAGGGCTCAGAAATCTGAATCTATGGGTCCGGATGAACATTCCGGAAGTTCTGAAGCAGGCCAATATTAAAACTCCTGTGAATCGAGGTCAGGCTTTGATGGATAATCAAGACCCTGGAGTTCTGGCATCCTTCGAATGTCTTCTTCTGAATATTTCGGGATGAGCCAATACTTCTTGTCCATTCCAAACACCTGCGAAGGGATAAAGTGCTTTTTAACCAAGAAGCAACTAGTAGAGACACCCAGCATAAGAAACTTTTTTGTGGCCAGTGGGGCAGGGGGGCAGCACCTACAAATGCAAGCTACAAAGTTTCACATCTCATAGAGAGCATATCAAACTGATTTAAGATAAAACTTAGTTGATCCAAGTATCAGACTGTATGAGACTCCATGAAATCACTTTTAGAGGAGTGGAAACAAAATCTACACAGCTTTCGTTACTAGTCCTACGTTAACCACAATGTTCATATTGTGTCAAATACTACTGTTGATACCAGGAAATGGATATTCTGTACATTTGGCTGTTCATTTTAGACAAAGAGCGCACAAAATTTTTAGAAAATGGCAGAATCCAACAACCAGCTTTAGTAGATACTTTAAAACGATAAGGACAGTTGATCCTCAAATAGTGAAAAACAATACACATAATCTTAAAAAAAGGGCCAAGTCTGACAACTAGACTTGTGTTGGCTAAATCGCAGTCCAATATGGATACGGTCAACTTCAGGAAGCGTAATCATAACCACATTATGACATTGGGCAAGTCACAATAAATTCAACCCATCATAAAAATTGCTGCTGATCGATTAAACTAATATTTGCATTAGTACTTAGTCTGCAAATACAACGGCTCTGTCTGCCTATAAGGAATAATCTTTCCAGGGACTCGACTCTTTCCAGGCTGGCCAAGCATCCAAAAGCAAAATGTTCAACAAACTTGAAATCAGGAGTTCAGCTTCCATGAGTTCTGCCACTACAATTCACTATGAACTTGACAACTAAGATGAAAATTGCATAGGAAGACTCGTCAAAGTTCCGTGCCAGAAAATAGACCTGTTATAATTTTTAAACCACCTCAAAACTCTAGTCTAAGCATTGGGTCTCAACTCTCAATACAAGACGTAAACTTAGAAATCTCAGAGAGAAGACCACCCTTGAATCTGAATTGTAAGCACCAAGACCACCTGATGACATCCTACTCATTTATCAGAAAATACTTTGACCATATAGGCAGCACTCTTACTACAAAGCACAAACAGCTAATAAGGGCTGAAGTTTGATATTAGAATTACTGTTATTTCTTTTTTTTAAAACCTTTTAGCTGCTAGAACTTCTTTTTTTTGGGGGGGGGGGGGGTTCTCATGGCCTAGTTTAGCTCCCTAATGTAACTCGATATTTCCTCAAGCATGGTATACAAAAGGATACCAAGAAGACCCAATATAGGAAAATTGGAGGGCTTGTGCTTTCTACTTCAGCACTCCTTGCAGCGAATCAAATTTCTAATAGCTCAAAGTTCAAGATTTCACATATCAGGGGAAAAAAAAAAGCTATGTAAAAGTTGCTCACCTGCTCAAAATTTTTCTTTTTGCCAAGATCAAAACGCCACTTTGGTGTTGTCTTCTTCTCATATGCCTAGCCAGACAACAATGAAGAAATTAACCATAATTCCTTCATAACCGTGAGTCTTCAAAAACAACATCTAGATTCGTAAGAACCATTGTAGATTATATAGAAAAGAATTACGTTATCTACAGAAGGATTGATTCCCCTTCTAATTTTAAGCCAGCTAAAATGACACTTTTGGACAATTTTTTGAACATCAGATTATAGTGCACTGAAGCAAACTGGCTCATGGACAGTAAATGCTAATAAAATCCAGGGTCCAAATACACACCCTCTCTATGTTCAGGGGTAAGGCAGTGTACATCTAAACCCCATGCCCAACCAACTGCAAAGGGTGGGAAAGGGGGGCAAGCATCCTACATAGGCGAGAATCCCAGATATTTGTTTGGATTCAATTAGGAAATTGAGGATTGCTTCAACTGAAATTATGAAAGAAACCAACACCAAGATGGTTTTATGCATCTCCCGTATCTATGAATGAGGGGTGCAGCTGCGACACACCAGAGGGCATCATATGCACCATTGCTTGGACTGTTAATTTCACAGCAAAACAACCAAAAACTTACAAGCTACAGTGATACTTGACTAACTTTGACACTTAAAGACAAGTTTGTATATGTTTTGACTTTTGAGTTTTGAATGATGAAACTCCAAGTCAAACCAAGTAACATAAGTGCTTCTCCACCAAGGTTTGACAGTAGAACAATTGCTCAAAGTTTGAACCTTTTTCCCCACCAAACTTAGGCTAAAGTAGAAATCTCTTAAGAAAATACAGGTTTTTTTTAATTTTGGGGAGGAAGGTCGGAGGAGTGAGATGTTTGAAGGGGAGTGAGACGTTTGAAGGTGATTATAATGGAACAAATGCCAACAACACATCTATGACATAAATTAACCAATACCAATCATCCTCCACCTCAAGGAAAAGGCAAAAGACCAATTATGTTCAAAAATGCATCTCAGATCACCCTAATGCAGCATAAGATAACTCAAAATGGACTAAACTCAAATATTTAGTACCTCGATAGTTGTGGTATTAGCTGCCACCAAGGATATGTGCATGATAAGAAATCCCATAACACTCAAGGCAAATGCCAAGTTCAAGACTGCAACAACTTGTAAGAAGAATATTTTTGCATGAGATGAAAAAGTATTGCATAAGCACAGTGCGCAAGCAAGTCTGGAAAACATATTGTTCATCTGATATTACCAAATGCTAGGAAAGTGGCTGCAAGACTGCTTGGAGATCCAGGTATCTCTCCATCATTAAAGAATGCTATGAATTGTGGCAGCAATGATATTGTTACAAGAGTGGTCTCTAGAAACGTGTAGAACTGCATAACAATCAACCAAGAATAAAGATGAGAGAAAATGAACATCCATATTAATTGTGTATTGACATGTAGAAAGAACATCCTGACAAATCTGCATGTGTAAACAAGAATTTCATTTCACAACACTATCAGCAAGAAATCCAAACATCATATGAAAGACAAAACAGAGACTAAGAAAGATATAGCCACTGAAAAAGTCCGCAAAGGAATAGCTCGCCTCATCCATGATGCATTTAAACAGGGCTTGCATCTGAAGCTTGGTGATCAGCTCACAAGGAGACATACATATCTCACAAATATTGAAAGACATCACAAGAGAACATGACAGCAAAGCAATATGGAAACACCCTGCTGGAGCACCAGGCGATCTCACACAAATTCGGAAGAATTGTGTCCACATTACCACATACATCAACACTCGTTACCAAATCCTTGGGTTTGAATGGCAACCAATGTTCTCATAGTGATCATGGGTAGTCAAGTGTTTTTCATGTTTCGAAATCCTGTAGTACAATGGTAATGCCAAAATGGCAACACCGGCAGGCAGACAGAATGAAGTCGCATCCTGATGTAGGACTACCCACAGTGGTGGTCAGCAGTAGACTAGCAGTACCACCCTCACCCTGCAAAGGAGAGAGAAAGTGGATCTTTTGACTTGACAAGCAGCAGTCCTGTTTTTTTTTCTTTTTCTTTTTTAAAAATGGGGATTGACTCGGTAATTGAGTTAGCAGGTGAAACAGGGTACTGAGATCAGGTGAAGCTAGCACATGAACATCAATCGTGGAAGGAATTTGCAAAAATTAAAAAGTCATAGTGGCCCCAGGGAATCGATTCTTTTAATAAAGAAAAAGCAGCTACTTCATTTGTTTTTCTCCCCTGAAAATTACAAATAGGAGAAACTTAATAATAATCCCCATATAGAGTAACTACAGAGTTGCCCCCCCCCCCCCTTCTGTCTCTCTGAGAATTACTCTTTATGCAAAAACGACATGTAGAGTAACTCAAATGAGGATTTGCATTGTGAAAGTCTAAGTACACATGAGGGATAGTTTGCGCGTAACATAACGCTGCTGAAAGACTCAATCATGAAGACTCTACTGCATCATCATCTTTGGGACACCTAACATCAGCATGTTTGTGCGCCTAACGATGATAGGGTAGAAACTTGCCTCAACAATTGGCAGAATACTTGCGTCTAATGCCAGGTTAGCTAGAAAGAAAATTGGCACTCAAAAGAAATACAACTACAAAAACCCAGACCAACAAAGGTCCTGCTTATATCTAATGAAACCTCAAGTTTCATAAAGAACCATGTACTCAACCATGCAAGCACAAAATGACTACCATCGTCTCCCAATGGACTTTCAACTAGATGCCCTGGTAGAAATTTGCATAAAAGTTGAAGCTTAAAACACGTGGATCTGGAATCTAATTCACTGACAAGAGTAACAACTAAAATAAGTGCAGAAGTTATTGCATACTACTCCATGGCAATTCTTGATTAGACCCATATCACCAAAAAGCTACTGGTACATTTCATTTTCCTAGGAGCCTAACAATGGAATAGAGTTGCTATGAGTTTGATGAAAATGACTTTTGTGGCTCCATAGTCTATATCAAGACTCAGGAACATCATTAGTTACACGGCTCACTTTTCTACATGAAGCGCTGTATTTAAACTTATAAAATAATTTTAAAATATTTAGCAGAAGAAATTTTGATATGTTCTGCTATTTGTAAGGAGTACAGTTGCACATCTTATCTCCTCTGCTTAGATTGACTATTACTGTCAGGGACTAGTTGCACACATACTTTAGCTCCCAGGATCTTCATTTAACAAAATTCTTGGTGGGTGGTGCTGACTTCTTTTAAGGAAGAGATCCTTTCATCTCAATCAGACTCGCTTATGAAGTGATAAGATTGAAAGTAATGTTGACACAGAGCTACGGAATGAAGCTCCTGCATTTCATTTCTCATTTCATTCCAAATCCTCAATGGCTCCTCTGAACCTCAGTAAGGATGTAATAATACAGAATTAGACAGGAGTTAACAACAAGTACTATATGCTCCCAGATCAACAGCCCAAGGCAAGGCTGGTCATTTGGAGACTCTCCTATCAGAACAAGCTTGTTCTTAAGAGGGGCCTCTTACAACTGTCCTGGTGAACAGGCTGAGTTGCTGATTTTCGATTAAAGCTCATATAGATTCCATAACTCCTAGTTCCCCATCATATCCTGTCCACTTAATAATATTAAAAAAAAAAATGTAAGAGAACTCCCATTGCGTTTCAGCATGACTGTAAGCCTTAAATGTCAAATTGCATTTTATATCATCAAAGACAGACATCTAGCGATATTCCAACCAAACAAATTTTTAAAATCCCATGGAAATTTAAACATATGCTAGTACAGGACTCCCAAGCAATATTTATAAATGGAAGAAAGTAGAAACCAACAAAGGCCACACCCAAGCGTAGAGGTTGTTAAAATACATGTGATCATATAGTGAACCAGCTTTAGAGAGAGATGAGAAGACACATCCAGACATACCAGGAAGAGAAGGAAATACTTGTAGTTTAATGCCCCAACACAATTGACGACCCATACACAATGGTGATCCATTTTTAGAACACACCTCCCACCTGGTATAATCAGTAGCATATGAGATTATTGACCTATCGGTGAAAGCACTCAGGACATATAAAACAGAAAAGAAATACTCACAGACAGAACAATGATGGCAACGAGGAGGCTTCAGCTGATTGCATTTTCTACAAAATCGAATTTTCAGGTGAGGATCGACCTGCCCTCCACCGTGTTCTGGGACAGTTAATGGTTGACTCTCACCTCTCTCCTCGTCTATTGTAGGCCGCCAATTTGGGGGTACACAGCCCGGATCAGTGAAAACAACAGAGAAGTAACTCCATAGTAGCATCATTAACTGTGACCAATGATTCTTAAGTCAGAATTTCGGTCACACATCAAATCCAGCAAAATTCACCATGAGTTCCCCCAGCAGGTTTCTGAGGCAAATTTATCATCACAGCCGGAAAACAAGGAACATAAATAGCAAAAATACAAAGCTGCTTCAATCAGCTTTGAATATCTACGGGTCAGTACAGCAAAAGGGAAAAATTAGTACTCCTATATACAGCAATGTATGTGATCAGTATCTACAATAGCCCAAACAAATGATGAAAAGATTTGCTAAAAGCAGAAAAAAAAAGGAAGAACCAAGCAACATTCAAGCAATTGTCACAGTGAGGTAGAATTGCTGAAATAGAAAGTAATCTAATCAGCAAAAAAAAACATTCTTGATTTTCATTGCTGAAATAGAAAGTAATCTAATCAGCAACAACAACCATTGTTGATTTTCACTGCACTAGATTGATCAATGTGAAGCAACCATGAATTGAGCTCACTCACTAGCTACATCAATCAAGTAAAACCCAGAAAAATCAGTAGGAACCCAATTAAGCAAAACCCAGAAAAAGAAACGACAATCACGGAACAAATTCGATCAAATTAAGCAAAACCCAGAAAATCATAAATCCAAATTACAAACCCTAATACTCAAATTGACTCACCAAACCATGAAAAGGAACCAACACAGCAATGGCAATTAGGGAATCAAGACCACCATCAGCCAAAGCGGGGCCATAGCTGGTGCAAACGACGGCATAATAGGTGACACCCACGACACCCAATACTAGCAAGATCATGATCGAGCCCAGACCACGTAGAGCCGTGCAGAACCTGAAGACGTTCCACGCCATTACAGTCCCGGATCTATACATAACTCCAGAAGAGATTCAACAACTTTTGTTGAACAATCAAAACATCAAAATTCTGGGCTTTGATTTTTGTTTCTTTCTCTTTTCCTTCCCCCTGTTTTGAGCTTTGATTTGAGAAGATCTGAATGCTGGAAAATCAAAACAGGGGAATTGTGAATGTGTGATGATGGGAAAAGCAAAGAATGGAGGAGCGTGTAAAGCAAGCGCCAGTGTAGGGATTGGGGGGTTGAAGAAGAGCGATGAGATTAGATAGAAGAGGAATTTTGGGGACGGCAGGGAAAATTAGAGTGGGTTTTAATTCATCAGAGAGGAAAAAATCCGATAAATGGCGTGAAAGAGAGAATTTTGTTCTTAAAACATATGAGTGACCGGCAAGGTGATGTCGCGCTTGACCCGACCCATTTAGGGGCTTCCGAGTTTGAACTTTGAACTTTGACCCTCCAGAACTTTGGTTTTTTTCTCCCTTTGTATATGGCCCTTTTTTTTTTTTATTTCAGTTCATTTTATTTTATTACTCTTAAGAGTGGGCTTAAGTCAATTGAACAGGTTTTGTACCACAATAAGACACAGGCTGTGTTTGGCAGCTGTATTTTGGTTAACATTTAGTATTTTAATCATATCAATATATTAATTAGTTAATTTTTAATATTCGGTGAATTAGTGTTTTAACTAACATTTCAAATAGCATTTAGCGTTTTAAGTAACTTTTTGAAAAGCTAATAGTATTAACGTTTGACATTTAAAAGTAGCATTTTTTATTTTTTAGCCAGAAAACATCATTTATAAATTTTATCTTTGAAAATTATCTATATCCTTTTATGTCAATTTTCATTAATAAACTAACATAACAACTAAATTTACCGAACACATTAGTTTCAACCACTAATCTAAATAGCTGTCTGCTAACAGCTAAATTAGAAACGATATCCGCTACCGAAGCATCTATCCCCTGCCTGAAGTGATATCCGCTACCTAAATAGCTAATTTTGTCGAACAGAGCCTCGGTTAGAAGTTGTAAAAAAAATGTTAGAAGTTATAAAAAAGTAACTGTAAAAAAAAGTTGTAAAAAGTTGCGAGGAGTTATGAGAAGTTGTAAGTATAGATATAAGCAACTGTTGAGTTATTAAACAATTGTATACACATAGTTTTTAGATATGTATGCATAATTGTTGGTCTTTAATCTATGATTTGTAAAATAAATTATTTAATGAAATTAAATTACGTGTAATATGTCAGTGATATTTATGAAATTGATTTTATACATTACTAAACAAATTATTTTTTTAACATTATACAAACAAGTTTTGCTTTTCTCCAATTATCATTTTGGATGAGACAAAATAGTATTCAAATAACATAATGAATGAAAATAAACCTTTAAAGTTTAAGCAAGTCCATAAAACCACAATAAAATATATTCAAGCCCACAAATTTTTGGAACCAAATATGCTCTACACTTGATGCGGCTTTTGTATTGATATTAGTTTCACTCCCTACAAGCAGACTACAAAAAATAATAATTTTTCTCAACAAAATTGAATAGAATGAAATCCTATTTAAATCGATAGCTATAAATTAATATTTTTAATATAATATTACAAAAAAAAAAAACTGCTCAAAATAGTAAGAAAGCATTATTCTGCATAAAAATTACATATCAATTTTCACGTTTTTACTGTTGTGCATAAGAAGGGCAATATCAATCTCAACAATATATCCAAATGTTGATGGACTATGCAATATTCAATTGTATGATGATAGCTACTAAATTGTCATGGATAAACTTAGGGATAAAATAGCTAAAATGCTTTCTTCATCCACCGTTTGACTTTTTTCATATATGATTCACATCAAAACTAAATATGAATGCAATTTTTGCATTATAATTTTAAAAGTATGTTAACTTGTTTTCACTACAATAGCTTGTATGATTCACGTTGAAATTCAAATATAATTCATGTCGCCAAATTATGTGTAAACCAATTTTATGTTCATAAAAAATGCGCAGATTTTTCATATTGGCAATATATATATATATGTATGTAGATACATAAATACACACACATATACATACATACATACATATTTCTATAAATATGTGAAAACATAAATGACAAGTTGAATGATATATATAGATACATACATACACACACATATACATACATACATACATACATACATACATATATATATATATATATATATATATATATATATATATATATATGTAACAATCACAAAAATTATGCATCAATGAATAATTAAAGTGATGTAAGAAAATATAAGGAGATGCAAGGGGATGTAGAAAGATATAAGGAGATGCAAAATGTTGCAAGAATTTTGTTTAAGATGTAGGGAGTTATAAGAAGTTACATGGAGTTGTAAGGATATGCATTTGTAGTCTAAATGCTCACTATCACATGAAAGTTTAATTGGAAATCTTGAAAGCTAATTCACACTTTTCTACCCTACGTAGCTGTGAATTATTGTAAATTGCTTTCAATTAACATAAACGGAACATGAACATTACTGTTACTCCAAATCAATTATAAATTATTAAAGAAAAAACTAGACAAGTTCATTATAAACATATTATATCATGTTCACGTTGGAAAATCACAATCACTTAGGATTGAATACGAGAATTAATGTAGTTAAATAGGTTGACTTTGAAACATCTAACTTAGCCATGGTCAGCTTATTTTGACCAAACTTATTTAAAGTGAATTGAGCTGAACTTATTTTTGTTTAACTGAAATTGAATCGAGCTTAACTCAAGTCTATTGAATTTTAAACTTATTTGTACTGGACTGAACTTATACAAAAAAAAAAATTAAGTTGAAGATAATTCGAGCCTTAATTGTTACTATTAACTTATTTTTTGATAAATTATAGAGTGCAAAAAATACTTAATTTTAAAATTAAAAAATTATGTTTACAACGATAAAAAAGTAGTATACGAACACACTGTGATTGGTTAATTCTAAATTTTATTATTAAAGTCTCCTATTTTTCATGGTGACATGTTCCATTTAATTATGCAATATCATATTAATATAGATTAATATAGTCATTAGTGTTTTACAAATGATTAAACAGAAAAACACACAACATGAATCCAAAAAAAATAATGCAAAATCAAAGAAAGGTCGCCATTTTTAGTTGCTTAGATAATAATACATCAACCCATACTTTTGAACTTATTATTATTTTCTATTGTGATAATTGCAAAAAAAAAAAAAAAAACTAACGTTTTTGCATAGCAAGCGTATGACCATAATAATATTAAAAAATTTAGTATGTTGACTGGTTGTGGGACAAGTGTCATGGTGTGATTGGGTGTCCTTTTTAAAAAATTTGCAATCTTTCCAATGAAATTCTCTTTAATTTTCATGGTTAGCCAACCTTCAATTCCTGTATTCCCATAAAAAGTGTGTGCCTTAAAACTGTCCCTATTTCAATCAGAATTAATATCTAATTTTAGCCATTATAACCCAAATTAACCTAAAGTAACTTGGCTCAAATGTGTTGAGAAACAGCATAACATTATTCAATATGTTACTGAAAGAGTGCATCAGTTTGATAGTAAGGAAGCCACAAGGCTTTATTTTGTATGTAGTAAACAATCAGCAAGCGATGTACTCATGATATTAAATTTACACGAGTCAAAGACTAATACAACATAAATTTTTCATAATCGTACTTTGACAATCTAAACTATAAACAACATAGTTTTACTATTTGACGTATTTACAAACAGCTAATTTACCAAACATTTTTTGCTCAACGACTGATGCAAAGAGCTATCTGGCTAGATCAATTGATGCCATTAGCTATTTCACTAGGTTTGGGAAGGTTGTACTTGTACTATGATTTGGCGGTTGGCTATTTAGTGGTCAGACCGTAGCTTCTTGGCAAAAATAATTAATTGATTTTATTGGAATTATATTAAGACTAAAACATAGTAGTAAATTCAATCTTTAGAAAAATTCATCAGTGATAATCCAACGTCTGTTCGACTCCCCACAAAAAAAATAAAAATAAAATCCAACCTCCTTTAAAAGTTGATATGAAAAGTTGCATTCCAACAACTTCTTAAAATTGTAAAAGTTAGCTTCTAAGGAGAGTAATTTCTTTCCATTTTTGCTTACCAACCATCATAATTGGATAAAATTGAACAAGTTATTATAGAAAGTTAGTACAAAAATTTTACCAAATGCAACCATTTTTTTCGATAAATCACGAAGCTATAACTGCAAAAAGTAATACTATATCAGGACTCAATAACAAAAATAAACAAAAGTAGTACACATCTACCACTAGGGGTATTCATGGTTTGAGTACCTAAACTAAAAGAGATTTCGGTTTGGGTACCCAAAATTGTAGGTCGGCAAAATAGTGAACCATATCCGAACCGAAACATTCGGGTAACCGCAATTCAGGTACCTAAAAATTTCGATTCAGGTTTTCATTTACCCAATAACCCATTTTTTCTAAAAATTTTTTCCTACTTTGCCTAATATTTTTGCTGTATCCATAATATAATTATATTTATTTATACTATAAAACGTTGTCTTATTGCGTCAAGTTACACTTAAAATTACTACACAATATGGCAATATTACAGGATATCTTACCACCATTCACATCTCAATTTAGTTTGTACATTTATAAGGCATAAGTTTGTTAATATCATATTCATGCTCAACACATTCAAACAAAACGATGCAATGAAGTCAAACGGTTTAAGAATGTTTGACTTACAAAGTCTTTAAGGAATTGATAATATAAAAAAATTCAAAAAAGCAAAAAAAAGAGTTACGATTTTCAGGTAATCAGTAATCTCATCTCCAAAATGCCCGAACTGTACCCGAATCAATAACCTGAAAAAATTGGTTCAGGTATCCAAAAGAAAATTTTTAAATATTCCGGTTCAGGTATCCAAGATTTCGGATCAGGTATCGAATTTTCGATTCGGGTTATTAGTTATAGATATTTTTGAACACTCCTATCTACCACTAGTATGAAACGCTATCAAAGAGAACACCCAACGCCTGTTATCACCTACCTCCTAGTTCCTCCAGCTGAACTCCTCACATTTAAAGCTCAACATCTTGCTAGTCATGCATCACCCACCAATCTCCAAATCAACGCCACCCATTTTCATACAAAAAAGCAAGATAAAAGTCCTTACTCATCTCTTTGGTCTTCCATGTTCTAGACCATGCTCCAGAAAATGCCACAAAGAGCACAAGTTCAAAAAATGGTGCAGCTCTATGCCACGATTTTCATAGTGACTGCAAAATCCATCAAAGCTAAGTGGATTTGGTTGATAATCACAGGCTTCTTTCATTAGCCAGCCAAGCAAGTTATTGAAATAAGATAGGAATAGAATTGAAGTTCAAAGCCAACATCTCTGTGGTGTAAGGAGGGGAGTCTTTCTGGGCTCGAGCCCAAAGAACAACTCATCACTTAAGGGCATTCGCAGCCACTAGAATGAGTTCTAGTGGGACCTTCTCAGGTTCCACATGTGAGATTTTTTCGTTGTTGCAACCAACGTGTTTGATAGAATGACACTCATAGAGGAATGGGGTAGAATTTCTTCATGCATTCCAATTCTTCCTTGATTTTATTAGTTCTTTTACTTCAAAATCAGTTTTTTCTTTTTTTGGACTCAATATATATATATATATATATATATATATATATATGATAAAGCGGGTTCATAATAAATATTTTATATGGTAATTCAAGTTGAAGTTTTATGAGTTGGAATATAGGAATCCCACGTTTGCTCCGAAAAATTATTCCATTTCTCTGCATCCAAATGCTCAAAGTTGTTGCAAAGAAAGTGCGTATCCACAACTTCTTCCTCATTTTGTCGGTTAGTCCCCTAAATATCCAAGCCTCATAAAATTGCTTGAAGGCGTTTGAGATTGTAATACTTTGCCCATGATCAGTAGCAATAGCACTATAGCAGTCCATACGCTCCAAGATATAGGGCAAGTGGCCAGTAGATGGTCCCAATCCTTTGTATGTGAATTACAGAGAGTACAGGTGTCGGCCTCTGGGGCCAAGAGACCTTTTTTGACTAGCAAGTCTTTGGTGTTCAATTTACCTAGGAGAGCTAGCCATTTAAAAACAAATAAAAAAGAATAATTGATTTATTGTTTTCCTCCAATTTCAAAGCATGATTGAGATAATACTAGATCATCCCATGGAAACTAAAGGTAAATGTATACAATATATTTAATCGTACAATTGAATTGTAAAAGGCTATTTTTTATTTTAAACTTTAAATTTAAAACATGAATTGCTTAATAATCAACCATCAACGCAAATGACAATTTAATGAGATATTTTATTCAAGCCACTATAATTTGAGGCACCTAAAGGACTCTCAAAATTCCTATTGAAATATCTTTATCAGAGACTAACATGCTGGCATGCTAGAACTTCACCTCACTCGACTAAAACCTTTTGTTCATATAAATTGACATCTAGGAAGAAATGTACATCTATCATAAACGATAGTCTCATTACTTTACTTAACCCAAAGAAAAAGAAAAAGAAAAAAGAGTCTCGGTACGCTACAAAGTCGCTCATAATTAGCATCGTTTTTCACCACTGTGTGAGAGTTTTGCGATGTCTATGACATCAGTCGTTAGTAAAAATGGCATAGAGTCCCACGAGAACAACGATTTCGGGTTCATGCAATATTGAGATATGAGATCCTTAAAACACCACAATATGTGCTTCAATGGATATCCAAACCAATACCATGAAGTATAGCCAATCCAAACCAATACCAATGCATGATCTTCATATGGTGTTCATTGACCTGAAAAAATCATATAATAGAGTTTCGCGTGAAGTGATATGGAGATACTTAGAAAAGAAATGAGTGTCACCTATGTAAATTCAAGTTATTAAGGATATGTACAAGGGAGGTAAAACGAGTGTTAGGATGCCAGGAGGGGCGACCACTAAGTTCTAAATTGGTATGGACCTGCATCAATGTTCCACTTTAAGCCATTTTCTTTTCGCTTTAGTTATGAATGAACTTACAAAAGGAATTCAAGATGAGGTACCATGGTGTATGTTATTCGCAGATGATATTGTTCTTATTGATGAAACTAGAGAGGGAGTTAATGACAAGTCGGAGTATTGGAGACATACACTAGAGTCTAGAGGTTTTAGAGTAAGTAGGTCGAAAATTGAATACCTACATTGTTGTTTCAGTGGAAGGGATGATGTAGGGGGAGAAGTCACCATTGATGGGATGACGATACCAAAGGTCGAGAAATTTAAATATCTAGGCTCGATCATTCAACAGAATGGGGATATTGGCGAAAATATTAACCAACGCATAAAAGTGGGTTGGCAAAAATGAAAGTATGCTTTAGGTTTGCTATGTAACAAGAGGATGCCTGTAGGATTAAAAGGCACAGTTTATCGTAAGGTAGTTAGACTTGCTATATTGTATGGATCGGAGTGTTGGCCGCTAAAAAAGACACAAGTTCAAAGGTTGATGGTAGCAGAGATGAGAATGCTTTGGTGGATGTATGACTATACGAGAATGGATAGAATTAGGAATGGAGTTGTTAGAGGCTTAATTAAAGTGACTTTCATTGAAGACAAGATGAGATAGACAAGACTTAGATGGTTTGGCCATGTGAAAAAAATGAGTGTGGACGCTCTAGTGAGGGTTGTGAAAGGGTTAACATCCCTGAAGGAAAAAGAGAGAGGGGACGACTAAAGAAGAATTTGGACGAGGTGATTAGAGAGGATTTGAAAGTTATAGGATTAACGAAGGACATGGATTAGGATAGGAGACTATGGTGGGATAGGATTAGGATCTTAAATCCTAGAGAGTTTGTCACCTTATTTGGTTGTGGTTTTTCAGTTGCAGTTGGGTTGGAGTTGTGGTTGTGGTTGTGGTTGTGTTTGTATGCAAGTAGTACATTCATCTGGGAAGAGTTATTATTTGCCTCCTTCTGTTCATTAAGGTGTAGTACCTTCCTCTATCATGTTGTATATTTGTAATCATGTTGTATTCATGTTTACATAGTTATAACAACTTGATTTATTACTATTTCTTAGTTCATCCCCTTCTCGTATGCTTAGTTTTGGTTCCATTAAATGTTTTCATAAAATCCCTTTTTAATAAAATGATTTCATAAAATCTTGTTTTGTGGGTCTCTTGGATTCATCCTCTCTACAGGTAGGGATATCGATAGAGATAAGACTGCCTACATCTGGATCTCCCCAAACCTCGCAAAAGCGAGACCCACACTGGGAAGTGTTGTTGTTATTGTTGAGAAATGGCCATAAATTAAATTACGATATTTAACTTTTCATGCTTTGATCTTCATGAAATTTAAATGCTTTTGAAGATTAAACAAACAACCAAACACCAGCACGACAAAATTTTCTTTTTGCCAAGATCATAACGCCACTTTGGTGTTATCTTCTTCTTATATGCCTAACCAGGCAACAATGAATAAGTTAGCCATAATTTCTTCATAACCACGAGTCTTCAAGAACAACAGCTATATTGGTAAGAACCATAGTAGATAATATTGAACATAGTTACGTTATCTGCAAGAGGATTGAATCCCCTTCTAATTTTGAGCTAGTTAAAATGGAACTTTTAGACAATTTTTGAACGTCAGACTATAGTGCATCAAAGCACAATGATGCATAGGCAGTAAATGCCAATAAAATCTAGGGTTTAATAGACACACCCTCTCTATGTTCAAGGGCGAGGATGTGTACATCTAAACTCCATGCCCAACAATCTGCAAAGGGTAGGGGGGGAGCATCCTACTTAAGCAAGAATCTCAGGTATTCGTTCGGATTTCAATTACGAAATTAAGGATTGCTTCAACAGAAATTATGAAAGAAACCAACACCAAGATGGTTTTATGCATATCCCGTATCTATGAATGAGGGGTGTAGCCACGACACAAGAGGAGGCATCATATGCACCATTGCTTGGACTATACATTTCACAACAAAATAACCAAAAGCTTACATGCTACGATGATACCTGACTAACTTTGACACTTAAGACAAGTTTGTATATGTTTTGACTTTTGAATGATGAAACTCCAAGTCAAACCAAGTAACATAAGTGCTTTTCCACCAAGGTTCGACAGTAGAATGATTTCTTAATGTTTGAATCTTTTTCCCCATCAGGCCTAAGCTAAAGGAGAAATCTCTTAAGAAACTATGATTTTGGGGGGGGGGGGGCGGCGTCGAAGGTAGGAGAACAAGTGAGATGTTTGAAGGTGATTGTAATGGAACAAAGGCCAACACTCATGAATGACATAAGTTAATTGATAACAATCATCATCCACCTCAAGGAATAGGCAAACGACCAATTAAGGTCAAAAATGCTCCTCAGATTACCAAAAAGCAGCATGAGATAACTCAGACTGGACTAAACTCAAAGAGTTCAGTACCCCGATAGTTGTGATATTAGCTGCCACCAAGGATTTGAAATTGTAACACCTTGGATTTTTAATTCAATTTCTTTATTGCTAATTGTTAACCTACGTGGCAGCGGTCCCTAATTTGGGGTGTTACCACCGTATTTCCTTCTTGGAAATACCAGGTTGTGTACCAAATAACAATTACTACAAATGTCCTTCAATAATACTTCAACTTAAAAAGGATTCAACTACTATTGAGCAATTATTAGACTAAAACAATGCTCAACACAAATCTCTTCTCCAACATCTAAAGGTCGTATCCTTCGGCTTAAGCATTAGTGCCTCGCTCTACCTTTTGGTTCCCCAATCCCATGCACAACTAGGTCACCTGAAAACAAAACATTTTACAAAAGTGAGATAAACTCAGTAAATAATCACATCTAACAGTCCAACTATGCACACAAATTCATTTTACAAACATTTTAAGAGTAGGGGAACAACAAAACCACACTTATTCATTTTCTATTAATGTAACCACCCATACTTAAATGTTCTCAGTGATGCACACGTACATTCTAAGGTCCAATTATGATAATCACGTTTAAGGGTGAGCGACCCTACTGGGTCTCATGGTCTGCGCTTGGATTTAATGCAACCGCTTAACTTAGTAGTGGCCTACTGCCGACTAGGACGGTTACTGCTTAACCATTTCTTGACCTACCATCATCATGGATGGTTATTGCTAACCTAGCCCACGTCCCAACAGTGCACGTGGATGCTCACATGCAGGCACTATTTCCTGGGGAAGGTTGTTGGCCTTCGATCAACATAACAAGTTCCCAGTCTCACCCATGATCAGCCTTTACTGTCACTATTTTGCTTTTCCAAATTAAAGGTCAATTTAACATGCGTAGTTCGTTCAGATTCAACCTGATCCCCAAGGCATTACCACAATACACAAACTTCCATTTTTTTTTCAACATGACATCCCAAGACCCAAGCAAAATCATGCAACTCCAACTACGTAGTCATGTTCAATTGACTCATGCCATAATTTCATAAAATCAGCATTTAAATCAATCCTTACCACATTCTATGCACACGCAATATTTCAAGCAACTTCGGGGAAGAGTTGGGGCACGATGGTTACCTAGGATCTGTACAAATTACGGGCTCGGTTACTAGTTTGGGCCTAGTGCTTCGTACCTGGGCCAAAACATTGCCCACACTCAGTCCAAAACTTCATGGAACATAACTCTAGCCCCTGCCCTACTTATAAGAATTTTTCTAAAATTTTTACCCATGCCTAAGGCTCCCAACCGAAGCCCAACTCTGAATCCATATTCAACCAGAATCTGGGCCCAACTTCCAAAGCCAATAACTTTCATTCCCGATATCGAAATTTCAATTTCTTGCCCATTATAGAAAGCTCGGTCCGTCCTCTACACTTCTTATGTTTAAGGTTTTATCAGACTCTAACCCAAATTAGGTTGTTTTTCTAAATCTTGTCACAGTGTCACTAGTTGTCCCAACCTGAACAGTCCCTGATAATTTGGCCATAACTTGGGCTACACTACCCTAATTTGTTTGATTCAAAAATTAGATTATACAACACATCCTGATGCACCTATCCTAAAAATTTCATGATTTTTGGGCTACTGCCCTACCTTGCCGAATTTTGAAGGACAGTGTATGTGTTACCCTTAAACCCAAAAGGTTTTGTCCATGTTTTTCATTCCCAACGAATCTCCTTGGTTCAGTTTTTCACAAAATCTCACTCACAACTAACCTGTGACGGTCCCAACAACCTTACTCCCCCTCCCTCATAATCCAAGTCGAATCAAATTTGAAATCTTTAACTTAAACAATTAAATAACACCTTTAAGCTCACCTTTATGCAATTTTGAGAGATGAGTGATTGAAACGTCGCACCCTTGGACGTTTAAATATGAAAAATATGAAGAAAAAAAACTCGTATTAAACGTTTCACACTTGAAATCTCAAATCAAAACCATGAATTAATGATAAAACACAAGGAAAAATTCAACCTTTTGGGGTTTGTATGCATGGGGTGCATGAGGTTGCACCCCACTTACCACCAAGAGAGAGGGATGACGCGAGGTGGCATGGCGTCTTAGTGTGGCTGCTAGTAGTGGCGCCTCAAGTACGGCGATTGGTGGTGGGAAAAGAGAGAGAGAGAGAGAGAGTCGTGGGTTTGAGAGGGAAAACAATTAAAAAGGGGGGCTCTAGCCGCCTGCTAGGGTAGGGAAGGGGAAATTTTCTTTAAAAAAAAAAACAACTCCTTAAATAATTTGGGAAGGAAAAATCTTGGATCAAATGTTAACTAATTTGGATAATTAGTTGTTTATGTCAAGGAGATCAAATTAAATATACATGAGTGAATAATAATAATAATAATAATAATAATAATAATAATAATAATAATAATAATAATAATAATAATAATAATAATAATAATAATAATAA